>APFE030190407.1:95842-169714 GCA_000404065.3 Pinus taeda
TTCCCTATTGACTTCTCGTTCCTCACTCACATTACATACATACAGAGAGATAGGGATCGTCTGTTTTGATGCCCACGAAAGCGCGTTAAATACGAAAACGCATTAAATTTCTGTGTACATCATCAACATTTTTCACTGCAAATTTTCCCAGAATTTCTGTTCTTCTCAGACTCTTCGTTAATCTAAATTTCTCCTCACAATTTTTCACTGCAATTTTCCCCAGAATTTCTGCTCTTCTCAGACTCTTAACTAATCTCATCCCTCGCAAGCTGCTCCAGTAGCCTCAAACATCATTTTTCCCCGGTATTTCTGCTCTTCTCAGACTCTTAACTAATCTCATCCCTCGCAAGCTGCTCCAATAGCCTCAAACATCTTTACCTATTTCTCATTTCTATTTGTATTTTGGAAACAACAATGGCAGACTCTTCCTCCGCCGCAGCCTCCACCTCCAGCCCCCACTTCCAGCTCCACCTCGAGTTCCCGCTCCAGCTCCAGGAAGTTCCAGCTCCAGCTCCCGCTCCCGCTCCCGCTCCGGCTCCGGCTCCGGCTCCGGCTCCGGCCTCGGCCTCCACTCCGGCTCCGGCTCCGGCTCTGGCTCCGGCTCCGGCTCCGGCCTCGGCCTCCGCTCCCGCTCCGGCTCCGGCTCCGGCTCCGGCTCCGGCTCCGGCTTCGGCCTCCGCTTCTGCTTCTGCCTCCACCTCCACCTCCACTTCCACTTACGCCGTCACCACCTTCAATTCCACTTCTACCTCAACCTCCACCTCCAGCCTCCTCCATGTCCACGTTCATGTCCATCTCCCATGTCCATGTTCATCTCCACCTCCATCTCCACCTCCACCGGCTGATAAATAATCACTGCATAGAATTGGAAGAATGGCCATGTTTAAAAACATTGGTATCTCCAATCTCCATCTCGACCTCCATCTTCATACTATCTCTACTCCACCCCACCCATAACGAATAATGAGAGCATAGAATTGGAGGAGTTGCCATGTTTAAAAACATTGGTATCTTTAGGGTATTTGGACGCATCTCGATGTGTGAAGTTGAATAAGATACGAGGTTTAGGGCAGCTGACAGAGCTCCACCACCTAAACGTTGATGGGTGTTCGGAGTTAGAAGAGTTGGAAGGTATCCAACATTGTATGTAGTTGCCTCAGCTCCGTGTCAAAGAATGTTCGAAACTGCAGTGGGATGCTAGTGAGGCAACTTCTTTCTGGTGTTTATGCATTAAAAAACTTGAGCATTATTCGTGGTATATTAATTTAGTTGTAAATCTTTAGTTTTGTGTCAGGATCATATTTATGTTGTTATTTAAGATGAAAATTTAAAATATTTTATTTAAGTGGTCAAAATAATTCATAGTTTTATTTAAGATGAATGGTCAAAATAATCTATAATTTTATTTAAGATGAAAATTTAAAATATTTTATCTAAATGGTCAAAATAATCCATAGCGTTATTTAAAATGAAAATTTAAAATCTTTTATCTAAATGATCAAAATAATCCATAGCTCGCACTCAGAAGAGACCACTTCAACCCTTATGGGTGGATTTTTACTTACAGAATTTAAAATTACTAATTTTTTCGCCGTAAAATATTCTACATCTCATAAACAATAAATACATTTAAATTATTTATTATATACCAACCCACAGAATTTAGAACTACTAATTTTTTCATACAGAATATTCTATAAGTCATGGGCAATGAATACATTTAAATTATAATAAATTATTTATTACATATCTGTTTGATAAATATTGTTGAAATTTAAATTAACAATATTATTTTAATTTATTTTGAAATAGAATATTATTGGTTTTAATTCCAAATTGCTATTTTGAAATCATTTATATTATTTAAATATTAATATTTCTTATATTTATAATATTTAACATTTTTTGTATTTTAGATATTATGATTCCTTTATATTTATATATAAATTACATTCAAATCATTTTCTACAGCTGTAAATTTTTCATGACAAGTTAGTGGCAATGCAAACAACTATTTTTTAAGTTGTATGATTTGAGGTGTTTCACATTGAATTCAAATATAGGGTAAAAATATAAAATGTTGAAAATTGAATTAGCTTTTTGAGTATATAATTTCCCTTTATAAAATGTTTATGTCACCATTTGAAATAGCTTTATAATAATGAGATACTATTTTTCATGAATATATAATGCATATGTTCATGTTAGTGTAGCTTTTGAGTAAATGAATAATGAAATTTCCTTTAAAATATTGACACAATTGTAGATAAAAAATTCTTGTGTATGGATATTTTTTGAAATTTATAATGTTAAATTCACATTTTTTTAGAAAAATTATGAAAGTTATTTTATCCTTGAAATTGCAAGGGCATGAGTTAGTGCAAGATGCGAGGGTATTGTTATAATCAAACTATTCTATTGTAAATCTTAGTCTATACTAGTGCAATACACAACTTAAAAAAACAGGTAAGGCAACAAAAAGATATAAAAAACATTAAAAAAAAAGTATATGCAATTTAAGATTATGATGTGATAAGACAAAAATAAATAAAATAGTAAATAATGTAATTTAAAATGTGTGTTTGTGTGTAGTTACTCTAAACACAAGCTTAAATCTAGATATGTGCATGGAAGGGGGTTCTGCTAGGTAGGTGTTGGGTGCTTCAACTGTCCTTTTAATTCAAAACATCCAATCCAACTCACACATAAATTGTCAATCCGGGTAGGATTTTTGTTTCAAGGCTATCATGCAAAGTATATGCAGGAACATATGGCAACTAATGCCAGTGAAATCTCAAAATCAATCATTGTAATGTCACTCTCAACTATCACGCAATAATTTATCAATTGGAATCCTAGTTGTTTTAACTAAGTGGGCTACGTTGTCCATGAATGTCTCCTTTTAATGGTCGAGTTGCCTTTGATTGGGTGTCTTTCCAAATCAACATTTGTTACTAAGCATATGAGAAAAAATTATCCAAAATAAGCTTTGTGTGTATCAACAACATCAATAGAGTCTTTATTCCATCCTCAGTGAGGAAAAACTATGGAGATATCGTCTTGTAACATCTCAAAAACCCACACAACCTGAAACAACCCTTTGTCAATTCATTAATAAATATCCTAAAGAAATTAGCATTTATTTCAATATAAGAAAAACTAGATAATAAGGATGCCATACAAAAATGAAGTGGTTGTCATAGGGTGTTGTAACGGCTACAACCAGACTCCAAATTTTTTCCTATGCTTCAATTTTGGAGCCTTCCTTCTTGTCCACAATAGCGCATCTTGCACTGATCCAGGTATTTGTGCTTCAATTGAGACTCATCTTTTCATTTTGACCTGTGTTTGCTTACTTAATTAATTTTTCAACTCACAAGCTAATCTCCTAACTTGGTCCCACAATAGTTCTAGGCTTGCCCCGAGAAACTATGCAATCCTTGAGGGCAACCAACCTTGATGATGGGAATTGCGCAGTCCTTACTGCCAATGAGTCTTGAGCTTAGAAATTGTGCAATCATGAGGAGGCAAACCAGCACTGAGCCCAGAAATTGCACAACCCTCACTGAGCTTAGAAAATGCGCAGTGCACTGAGCAAGAAAGTTGCCCAGTTCCCAACAACCGTGTAGTATTTCCTGGCAGTGTGCATGATAAGTTTCCTTGGACAAAGTAAAAATAAAAGAACATCCCTAAAAAATAGGGATCTATTTTTAGTATCATGAAGGAGGCATTTGCGTTATTTTTAGAAACTTCTTCCAAGTGTCACTTTTTCCTTAATTTAGGCATGCGCATGATAAACCCTAATTTGTCCAAATTTATTTAATTGACACTTCTAGAGCTCATTTTAACATTTGATATTAGAGCTATAGAATTCCCAAGGAGATTGAGGATCTTTTAGTGTGATCATCATCGCTTTTTTGAGTGAGTTTGGTTTTTTCGTCTTTTTCTACTTTTTCTGTCGCTTTTTGTCATTTGGCTTATGTGAGTGTTGTTTCACTTGTTTCTCTTCATGGTTGCTAGCGTTTTAAATATTTTTAACTTGTAGAAATGTTGTTTTAAGTTTTAGATTTCCTTTCCTAAGTGTCGCATTAGTTTTTCTGTTTTTTCACTGATGGTCATTGTCGCGGGGACTCTTCTCATTTACTTTGTTTTCCTTCCATTTGATCAATTTCTACACTTGATTCACATGCATTCATCTACACTTAGTTAGATCTACACTCAACTTCACACTATCTCTCAGATCGACTTGTTTTTCACACTTCCCTTGAGCAGATCTAGGTTTCCCTTGGTCCGATCTCACTTTGCACAGCTAGCATTGCATAATCCGGAGGCTCATGCCATAAGCTTGGCCTCTAGAATTGCACAGTGTACAGTTCAAGTTGGCTCCAAATGCACACTACGTAGTTTGAGTAGCTAGCCTCTCAACTTGGCCATTGAGACTACGCAATGCATAGTCTCTCCCGGGCCTTTGCCTAGGTTGAATTGCACATTGCACAATTTCAACCAGCAGGCTTCCACCTTGGCTATTGGGACTACACCGTGAGTAGTTACCACAAGAAGCCAATCCCCCCTTGCTAGCAAAAATTGCACAATCCTTCCCAACTAGTGCCTGATTTACTGCTTGAAATTTCCTTGTAAGTTGTTTTGCTTTAAACTGACATTTTTTTCCCATGAGTGTCCTCTCTGTCCCATAGGTACAATAGTTGTTGAGTACCTCTCTAGCAGTCATTGGTTCCATGGCATCTAAGAGATCTACATCAAAGGAAACCACCGAGAGCAGTACCAAGGAAGCAATTGATTTTCTAGTGTATGTTGATATTTAGCTGCTTATAGAGAAGGGATCAACATTGACATGGAAACAAATCAAGAAAACTTTTTCAAAAGACATTGACGTAGATTTAGAGGACCAACAAGTTTACCTGAGCATCCGGAAGTTAGGTCTATTCAAGGTTTCATGTAGGTATCCCACCTTCCTGTGTGCGAACATCATAAACTGGATTGCCTCACATACATATCAACAAACTATGACATTGAGCAGTGCCAGTGGGAAGAAGCTTACTACGTTCAAGGCAAAAGACTTTTAGTAGATGTATCGCCTACCTGAGCAAGTAAAGCGCATGGACTCACTCTTTTATGCCACCCATAGCTACGTGAACACAAGGGACATTGTTAAAAGCTAGGTGAAAGAGCCATCGAAGTTTCAACAGACACCCACCCATGTGTACAAGAAAAACTCCCCCAGGAAGGCTTACTAGCTCTTGATTATCTTCGCTTACAGAATCCATGGTCAAGAGAGCACAAAAACCATTCCTGAAGGGTGGGCATCTTAATGGATCAGTTGGTGAATGATGGGAGGCCATTCAACTAGTCAGATCTATTGGCTCAACAATTGAAGGCCCATGTAGCACAAACTCAAAATCTGCCCAAGGATGAGCAAACAAGGTTTTATATGTCTGCATACTTATTGGATGCAATCTATGCACAACAACAATTCCCTGTCATGAACTGGACATGGACACCATGAGAGACTACCATGAACATCTATTGCAAGTTTATTTCAAAATGTAGTTATCAAGGAGTAATGGCACGACTAACTGTCCCCTTTATCATCCTGCTATACAAGCTTATATTTGAACAACATCCACCTTGCATGTCCCGAGGAGCAGTGAAGGTGATAATAGACATTGCAGATTGGTATGCCTCACTAGATGGCACCTTCATCAGAGTTTTTGGTGGAGAGAAGCCTCTGCATGTATTACCAAGGTAAGCCACTGACAAACTGATCATGCAAGAAGTATCATACCATCTCGCTACAAGGTTGTCAGCAACACTGCATAGTAAGAAGAAAGCACAATGGCCCACTCTTCCTTTGTAGATCAGATTATACGAGATAAAGAACTTGAAAGTCGCAGATGTCGCGGCTAAGGAAATAGTAAGATTTCAATTCAACACTAAGGACTTTAATCCATATGATCCCCACAGTATTTGTAAGTACCACTGTACGAGAGTTAATTTTCCATGGATCAGCGGGGTAATTCATTGGCGAGAGGAGGACCCTTGGAGGAACTACTATAATGGCTCCAGACTTAATGAGACAGTCAATGTAGCAAGGACTTAAAATGATTCTCCACATACAACAACAGTTCTAGAAGCAACAACAACAGAAGGAAACAATCCCGTGCAGGACAAGGGAAAAAGGAAGATTCTCGACAGTCCAGAGGGAGAAAGGATGCAAGTTGAAATCGGACCTTATTATCGAGAAAAAAACTTTGGCAATAGAAGAAAAGAGGAAGCAAAGGATGCAGATAGAAGAGCAGAGGAAGAGAGAAAAGCAGAGGTTGTTGGAAGCAGAATTGAAGTTGCAGGAGACAAAGAAGAAGCTAAAGGAAGAACAAGAGTTGAGAAGGAGAGAATAAGAAGAGAAGAAAAAGTAGTAAGAAGAACAAAATCAAGGTGTGATAACATAGGAAACAACACTGATATAGGTTGAAGAACAAGTACAACCTGAAACTGAGGAGGAAGGTGAACAAATGCAGGATCGGGAGCTTGCTCGACAGATTGAGCAATTGATCGAAATGACAGACATGGAGTTGGAACAAGAGCCACAACATGAATATTTTGACCTAATGCCGAGATCACCACAAGTCATCCTTCAGTCTCCACCACCTTCAGCAGTAGAGCAAGCCCTGAGCGAGAAAGGAGACATTGTTCTCCTTGATGATGATTTGGTCATGGATGTTGCAGTATAATAGTTTGTTGCATCATGAATGTATTAATTAATTAATGAATGTAGTTGTAAAATCACTAGTTTAGTTTTGTGTTATGATTATATTTACGAAATTAAAATATGTTATTTAAAGGGTAATAACTATATTTAATTATTTTTGTTATGCAATGTGAGCATTGAGATTGGTACCTAACTTACTTTGAATTAGGGGCATTTAGGTAGTTAAAATAATCTTGAATATTATACTAGTCTTTAATATAATTGGAATTTTGCTAATTTTTTTACTACTAAATATTTTAACAAAACATTTTCTCACTATTTATTCTACATCTCAAATTCAATAAATACATTTAAATTATAATAAACTATTTTTTGTATATTTTAATAAATATTTGTGAAATTAAATTAAAATATTATTTTAATTTCTTTTAATCTGAAATAATTGTATTTTTTTTTTTAAATTCAATTATTATATATTATTTTGAAATGATTCATGTAAATGACATTTAAAATTTTTTTTTTATATATATATATATATATATATATAATTATATTATTATTATATATATATTTTGAATCATACTTATTATTTTAATTATTTAAGTATTTTGATAATAAACATTTAATTTTTTTTCTTTAAATATTATGATTTCTCTACCTGCAAATTTAAGATTGTTGTATCATTAAAAAATAAATATTATATTCTTTCTTTAAAAAAAACTATAATTAATGATTTTAAATCCAATGGATAGTGCCTATAGCAGGTGCACCGGCTGCTTCATATCCAATCACGATGGATTTCCAGATGAGCCTGCCTATCTCGGACAAGAGAAGTGAACAAAGCCCTCAGCTGAGATGGTAGCTCTGTTCTCGGAAGATAAGGATCTATTTATATGAAATATTTTTTTTTTTAATTTGAATTTTGAAATTAAAGTTTATATAATAATTTTTAGCTTTTTAAAAATTAATAAATTAAAAAAATATATATTAAAAGATTAAAATTAAGTAATAATTTACTAATATATAATGATTTTTTAATACTTTTCATAATTTAAAATAGGTTATTGGAAAATGATATAAATATTATATTATACAATTTTATTGGTATTGTTACATTGATATATAAGAAGTATTAGAAAAGTATAAGTGTAAGTTAATGATGATTTTTCATAATAAACATGTAGCAATACAAATATAGAAAAATAAATGATTTCTTAAGTTGTGGGAATGATTTGAGGTGTTTTACAATGAATTCCAATATAAGGTAAAAAGATGAAATGTAGAAAATTGAATTAGCTTTTTAGGTATATAATTTTCTTTTATAGATTTTCTATATGACTATGTGAAATTGCATTTTAATAATGATATACTATTATTCATGCAAATTTAATGCATATGTTCATGTTAGTGCATGTTTTGAGTTAATAAATAATTAAATTTCCTTTTAAATATTTACACAATTGTAGATAACAAATTGTTGATATTTTTTTGAAATATATAATGTTAAATTCACATTTTTTTAGAAAAATTATGAAGGCTATTTTCTCCTTGAAATTACAAGGGCATGAGTTAGTGCAAGATGCTAGGGTCTTGTTATAATCAAACTATTCTATTGTAAATCTTAGTCTATACTAGTGTAATACATAACTTTAAAAAAAATGGGTAATGCAACAAAAAGATATAAAAAAATATAAATATGTATGCAATTTAATATTATGATGTGACAAAGAATAAATAAATAGAAATAGTAAATAATGTTATTTAAATAATAAGATTATGATGCGGCAAAAAATAAATAAAAATAGTAATAATGCTATTTAAAATATTTGTGTTTCTATGTGCGTGTAGTTACTGCACACATAGGTATTGATCCAATTATTGGAATGGAAGGGAGGTTTGTAGGTAAGTTGCCTAAGATAATGGAATCCTTGAACATTTCGGGCCCAACTTCCATGAAGGAGGAAACTAGTTCTTGGCATCCCACAAATGATAAAACACTAACCAATGAGGGAGAGGTTCCTATCTCATAGTGTGTAAGATGGTCATTAGTTATGATCTTCTCATTATGATGAAAGTTCATAATCTAGAAGACTAATGATGAAACAACATTCATGGAATACATATAAATGCTTCCAAATAGGATATTATAATCCAAGGGGCATTAAGGACCTTAATGTCAATGACAAATATTTTTCCAGCAAACTCTACTAACACATTATAAAAGAGAGCCACTAGCTATGAAGGGTGACCATTATATGCCATCAAGTTAATGAATGAGGATACAGGCTTGAGGATCCAAATTTATGCCATATAGTCTTTCACATAATGCATGTGGATGCATCCTTGTCAATAATGTAGTGATGTATGGTAACATTACATATGGTGACTAGAATCTAGAAAGTGACTAACGATGGGTGTCCTTGTTCTAAATTATCTAGGTTGAATGTGATCAAACATGAATCAAAAGGGTTAGTGCTTCCTAGCATATAGAGTAATGCCTTCCATTGAATTGGGAAAGTATGTAATACTTTCTAATGTTGACATGACAATAGGTGATTGGGAAAGGTCATCAATGATGATGTAGCAATGTGTCACCTTAACATTTTGTGATGCACATCTCAACAGTCCTTTGGTAAATTTTGAAATTAGATCGATGAGTGGATGTGGGATCATTAAGTTGGCGATAGAGGTTGACGGTATCATCTATGTTGAAGAGAGATTAGGTCCAGAGGAGGACCATAGTCTCAATGATGTGTTTGTAGTATGACATCAACCACATTCATTTAATTGTCCCAATCGATAGCGTCTTAAGTGTTTTATGCTACAAGGTTGTTAAAGTTAGGAGATCTTACCTCTTGTTGGCTAGCAACAACCCCTTATTAAGGGAAGAGTGTCTTAGTGTCATAGGATGATGGGGGCTCCACCCTGGCATTATGGTTACCCATAGCCTTCTTTATGCATTTGAACTCAACAATTTAGGGACAATGAAGGTATAATGTTTATACTCCTCACATAAAGGACAAGAGTAATTAGACTGCAGACCATTATTCTTCTCTTTTTTCTATGATTTTTTCAGTGTTTGGATGGGGTTTTGGTTTTTATTGGGATGATTGCCCCAAATTTTGTGTTTGGTTGCTGAGGGTTCCACCCTTGTGTCTAGTTTCCCTTAATTTGTTCTTCCCTTTTATATTCTTGTTGTTCTATTGGAATGGGGGATTGGTCATGTTTAGTTGTGTAAAGGCCTATTTTTGTTAGAGGAAAGAATATTGGATGAAACTAACCCCAATAATTTGTTGAGGATTTGTGGGATTAAGTTGTGGGGGTCCTAAAAAGGGAAATGGGGGTTTCCTTATGTAGGATTCCCAATGGAGAGTTGAGATATTGAAACACCATTAGAGTTACATGGGGTGGAATAAGTTTTCCCATACATGGGTGGAGCACTAACTATAACTGAATGACTATGATAGTATCCTACTAATGTGTGTGAGGGAGCAAGTGGCATCCCACCCATATTTAGAAATGTGAGAGGTGGTCCATATGGGTTTTTTTCATAGGGAAGTTGATTCCCATGTTGGGCGTTATATTAGGTAAGGGGCCCTATCATGTGTTTAAGAGAATTATATGGTCTCAAATTATCTTTATTGAAAGGTTGGTGTCAAGGTACTTCCAGGATGACCATATAAAGGTACCGTGATTGTACATAAATCAACTCAAATTACTGAGCCCTGGACCCAACCTTCTCATTGGTGTACCACATGCATTGTGAGATATGAGATAATTTGTTAACTTCGAAAGTCTTGAGAGGTCCAATGACATAATAAATCAAATATTCATTGTTGGTTTTCCATAGCTTTGTTGTGTGTGTGGGTTGTATTGATACTTTGAGGTAAAATGGTACTTAACCAATTGGTGCCAAGGATAGATGAATCTTCCAAAGCTAAATCAATAGGTGATATCTAAGGGAAAGCTTAAGCAAGTGAAACTATAAGCCTTGCCACTCCTTATACCAAAGGTGGGAGGCTTTGAATGTGATGAGAGCATTGTGGTAGAAAATTGTCCCATATGGCGTTCACTGAAATGGATGAATGGTGATGGGGATCTCAAGTATGCAAACAAATGTATCAACACCTAAAATAAAGCAAAATCAAAGGGTTGATTATTTTAACTGTGCTTAATGTGTGAAACAGACCAAATTTCAATGAGGGCTTCATGTATGAAATCCTAAAAGAACCAAAATCATTCCACTGAATAATAACCAAGCCTTCCAAAAAATTTCAGATGTGGGGGATGATGCCACCAAAACAAAACCATCAAAGTTATGGAAAGAGAGTTATAATGAGTGTATTGAGGCACTTCTCAAATAAACTAGTTATGTTTCCAATAGCTGTTCAAAATAATCTCTACGTGCAAGTGCTCTCGCACCCACCATCTTCCACATGGCAAGAAAGAATGAACAATGTGAAGTTTGAAATGGGAACTATAAACTCAAAACGATAACTCTAGCCAAAAAAACCCCCAGAAAACATGAAAACAACCCAAAAATGAAAAGTGTGTATTCCAGAATGATGTTTTATTTTTTTTAGGGTTAATTTTCAACATTTTTTTTAAAATGGCAGTAAAACCAATTGTTTTGTGCAAAATAAATGAAAAAAACACACTAATGTTGCTGGTAGAATAACATTTTTCTTTTCCGGGTAAAATTTCAACATTTTTTAGTAATGGTGTTAAAGATAAAATAATGGGATCCGAAACAGATTAAAATTCCAACAATTTTCATCCATGTTGTTAAACATATAATAAGATGACACTAAAAATTGCTAAAATTCTAATTGTTTTCAACGATAACATTAAAGATTAAAAGAAAAACTAACAGTTTTTCAGCCATAGAATTAAAAAACTTGAAGTTTTCAACATATTTCAACCATGACATTATGAACAAATTATATGACTAAATGAATCAAAATATAAATACTTGTAGATTAAATGAAACATAAATTATTTCTCTAAGTTATTGTTGCATTGTGGATATTCTAAACAAATAAATTCATCACGATTAAAACATATAATCCGACAAACATAAAAATAAGTCATAACTTCATGTAAGATCATATGGAAGTCAAAATATTTATTTCAAGTTACCATGCAAACATCATTTTTATAAATTGTCTTAAACAATTATTCAAAATCACTCATATGTTCTTACACACCATCAAAATTCACATCTTCATATGAATGATTGGATGAAGATGAAGATGTTTCATATTATTTTCTTTCGTCAACTAGTGCCCCATCTGACTCAACATGCATGCCCACCAACTCAAGTTTCAAAAGTCTTCTAGATCTATGACTGAATTTAGTAGACTCCCATCTCAATAATTTTATTTTATTTTTTATTTTTATTATTTATTTATTTATTTAATTTAATTTAATTTTTTGTTTTTTATTTTTTATTTTTATTTTTTTATTTATTTATTTGGTAGCAACCTCTTCAGAATCTCTATTGTCCTAAAGAAAATAGTTCCTCTCTTTGTTAAAATGAAGTCATAAACAAGTATGTCAAAATCCTCCAATTTTAATAGGTCTATGAGGCAACGATTTATAGTTGTACCCTTTCTTTTTCTCTTTCCGCCATTTGTTTATCAACTACCATATTTGGCTTATACACACCATTGAATGTGTGTGTATTTGTGGTGTACCAATGTACCACATTGTATTCAATACCTGATTTATGATAATGCGGATTGCTTTAAAAAATAAGTTAGTTGTATGATAAGAAAAATCGTGGTTTTTATGAAGGATTTCCCACTAACACATCTTTTGATATGTAATTTTTTCTAAAATATTACTTGGGTGTTTGTTGCCATGTAAGAGTGATGGAAAACTCATCTCTTCTGAGTACTTATGTTTGAAAATCCCTAATGACATGTATCCTGCAATAGGTGCAATATTAATTTGTTTATTTACAACGTCATTGATAGTATGTGGATCAATGAATCCATGAACCAATGTTTTTGTAGTTGGTTCATCAATTTCTTGGTTATCATTTTTGATATTTTCAACCCTATTGAACTTTCATATGTTTCTTGGTTTTTTAGGAACACTTCCTTCAAATTGTCATCTATGGTAGCATTTCTAGCTTATAGAGAATTTTTTTGCATAGTTGTTTTAATTCTTTCATGACTTTGTGAACTCGAACTCGACCATATGCATAAGCACTTTTGAATATTAAACTCTTTTTTACAACGACTTCCATTGTGTCAGTGTCTTTTATGGTTCTAGGCAATGCACAATGAATTCTAGAAATGTTAGTGGGGACATTAATGACTCCTCCAGTTAAGCCTAGTTGTGGTTTTTTATGTCGATAGCCCATTTCGTTTATTTGCGAGAAGGTTAATCTTAATGTGACTAGTATTTCTTCTAGTTAGTGAGTTGTGTGAGTGTCATAGTGTCATTGTTTCTTCTTATTTGTTCATGAACTGCATATTTAGGAATTGTGTCATCTTCAAATTCTTTTTTGTAATGCTTACAAATGTAGGCATTTGTACTACTAGGTCTAGCATTCTCATTGAAACTATTTGATAGCTTCATAATCTTGTTTTCTTGTGTTGTTTTATTTACTTGTTTCACCAAGGAAACATCTCTTTTGAAAAAAGTTCTTTCACATGATGAACAATAAATAATAGGTGTATCACTTATTTGTGTTCCATATTTATGTTCAAACTTTGATAGTTATGTTGATTTCTTCATTGATCTTGATTGAATCAATGGATCATATTTTCTTGATCTCTTTGTCTATCTTGAGAGATCCTTTGATGTTGCTATAGATGCGTCATACTCTAAATTTTCTACTACTACTTCTTATTTCATTGTTGTGTTATATGCAAGTTTTATTTTCTATGTTTCATTTTTTTCCGAATAATGCCTTTAAACACATGCAGAGATAATATTTTCTTTTGTCTTCTTAAGACACAAGAATTTAAATTTATCTTTGTGATATGTTTCTAATATGTTTTTTCAAGTGTCCAAGTGACTAAAATATCATTGTGTCACCAACATGTTCTATATCTTCTAGAATTACTTCTTGTTTCATTGTCATTGTGTTATATGCACGCCTTATTTTCTACCTTTTCAACTTTTTCCAAATAATGTCCTTAAGCACATGCAAATATAAACTTCTCTTGTGCTTGTTTATCTCACAAGATGATTTGAATTGGCTTTCAACAAGTTGACATTTTTCTTCAGGTTGTGTTTCAGTATTTTTTTTTGAAGAATGTGTTGAATGAAACATCATAATGTCCTCAATATTAATGTCAATTGGTGCATGATATGTTTCTATTTCAGCATGAGATATTTTTCTTTGACTTGTATCATTTTTATTTCGAAGATGACATGTTTCTATTTTATCTCATTTAGTGGATAAGCTCATTTGTTCGTATGAGGTGTTACTTTGTTGCTGAAAGGTACAATCCATGATAGAGTCTCCTCTACAGATCAAAGGTTCAAAGTGGCCATTGAGAGGATCCTCGTCATGAAATAATATGTCACAAGTGTTTGTTGCAACACTTGAATTAAAGTATAAATAAATTCTCATGTTTGTTTTGGACCAAAATCTAATTGGAATTTTAAACCAATTTGATAGCCAATGGAACAGAAAATATCTCCCCATAGGCCTCTAGTGGTATATCAGTTGACATTGATCTAGACATTTTGCCTAAATACAATTCACGACTGCTAATGTTGTGCATTTCTTTTAATGATCCTTCATGGAGTTCATGTTCGTAAGACAAAATTGCTTCTCTATCTTGTTTTTCCAGGCATTTTCTAAAATACTCTATTGTTCCTTTTCCTAACTCTACTAATATGTATGTAAAATGTAGTAAAAGTTCTAAACTATCAAACAAACAATCTCCAATCATATAATATAAGAAATTGTTCACATGAAACAAGTTATTCTTTTCCAAGACTAATGCCAATTTTTTGTTTTGAGATGAAGCACAAATGATGACGTTTAATAGTTCAATTGAATTATATGCTAAGTAATTCAGTGCAATTATAAATCATAGTATCATAATAGTAAGTTGAACAATGATATTAGATCTAGAAAGGGAAGTAATTGTTCTGTACCTGTAAAATTTGGAGTGCAAATGTCTATTCAATTGTTTAGATTTCAAGTGGAAATGTCTACTAAGCTATTGAAATTGCAAATGTCAGCGTCCAGTGAACTAGTTCAATAAAAAACATTCGAGAAGAAAGATATTGATAATTAGTACATAAATTAATGATTAGTAAATAAACATAGTGTCTTGGATAAATGAAGTTAAAAAAGAAATGATTAATGTAGATAATCTTAATGGATACTGTATATAATTGCAAAATGTTTAGTCCAGTAAATTTCAAATAGAATAACCTAGTGAATTATTTCATATCCATTATCAACAACGAAAGAGCTACCAATTTCACTGATATTCTAATACTTAAAACATTTATTATTACATAGGAACTCCTCAGAAAATTATGGTAGAGTTCCATAGATGGTGTCCAAAAACCATTGACAACAATTCACATTTGTAGCTTTGCAAATTTCCAAAAGCTAAAAAAACTAGGTTCCAAGACAACAAAAATCCGTGCAAAAACATTGTTGTCCAACGGAGTGTAAAAAATGAATGAATTGGAATATCCGTGGACCCTAACAGTTTTCACATAAAAGAAATTAGTGCCAAAAAAAAATTGAATGAAAGCCTCATAATACCCATATTAAACGCAGGAGACATAATTTCATCCAATTATAGGATAATATTGGTGAAACCAATCTGTGAAAAACTCTATTCATATAGTTTCAAGACAACAAGTTAACGCTTGGAAAGAGAACCATATGGTATAGCTAAAGGGTCAACCCAGTCAAGTTGTGTGTAAAGAGGGACACATAACGATATACCACCTAGCCACTTTATGGATAGTAGTAGAAGAATGTAGGGAAAATAAAGGTTGTTTCTTTGCATATTTCTAAAAGTGTTTAACAAAATGCTAATAAACAAACTTTGCAAGTGTATGAATAATCTAGGAATCCCAAAATAATATTAAGCAATAGTAGAATCACTATATCATAAAGTGTTAGCAATGAATGAAACAAATGGAGTATGGAAATCTCAAAATTTTCAGCGCAATGTAACAATTTACTGCACGTAGTTGAAAAACCCAACAAATTGATCATTTTAACTATTATCCAAACTAAAATATGATTTATACTCAGAAACATAAACACATCACACTGGAGAAAAGTTGGAACAACAAAAGTGGAACTGACTATCAAAACAACTCCTACTTTCTAGTTGACTTAGTAAAATACTTCTATTACAAAAAACTCAGAAAATTGATTAACTAATTGAAGTTTAGACATAAACATTGCATGAAAGATTCTACTTCAACACCCTTTCTTTAATAACTGAGCCAGAGGGTCATGGGTTACAAAAACGTTGGACTAAATCTTTTATAGTGCTTAGTTTGCATGAGTTCTAGTCATGCAGTCACACAGTAAAGGAAGCCAATGACCCAGAGCTCAAGTAGATTACAAAGCAAAAATTATATAGTTAATATCCATAAATAAACACTAATGGTTGTTTCAATCAGTTCAATCATCTTTCCAAGGCATGTTGTCAACATAAATGCCATAGGGATTCACATGTTTAAATACAGTCAAGTCCTTTCGGGTTACCAACCTCCTTAAGAAAAAATATAATACATGTAAAACCTTCAGGCAACACTCTGAGGTAAATTTAGAAAATGAGAGAGTAGCCCTGTTTCATACAAATAAGTAGAGGTGATTGAAAATAGGCACAAAGGAAGAGGTATGATGGAAAATTGCTAAGGAAAACTATCATGTCGACCATAATAACAGGGATCGCTCAACTTGAGCAAACTCAAGTAAGCCCAAAATGGGTAGACTTTGACTCAGAGGGGCAAGATTGGCAAGTTTTGTCAAACTCACCAATACCCAATGAGTTTGACTAGGCTTCATCAAGCCTCAAGATCGATTGCATATGACATTTTTGGACCTACATTTGCAAAATTAATTTTTCATGCCTTGGCCCTTATGAATATCGTATGTAAGCCATAAGTGATCAGTAGACAAAATGACTTAATAACCACTTTGAATAGAAAAAATTCTACTGCTTAGTGTAGTCATTAAGAATGATATTTTATTCTATGCCTAAGCCTTTCTTAATCCCTTCCCCCCTTCCTAATCACTTACTTAGAATCACTAAATGACCCAGTGGTAAAAGAAAAGGCTACAGGCATCCTGGAACAAAATTGCCTACCCCTTGTTCTCCAAATCTTACTAGTAAAAAGTAAGCTTCGTAAACTATTTATGGTTATGGATTAAGTGTTTCAATTGCTACTCTTAGTGACTTTTCTTGGAGGGTCGTTATGGGGTTTATAGCCTCCTATGCTAGTGGTCCACATAATTTATGAAAAATAACCAACTGGGTCTATCTTTCAAACTTACTTTTTCATTATTTAGACTTGTGCTTGCTGGGATGCTAGTAGTGCAACTAAAAATGCTTCTCAATCTCATTTCATGCTTGGAACTATTACTAACTATATATACACTCAGAACTGGAGCTTCTACTAGTGGTTCATTTCCATAATATCATATAGGATACATTCGATATCCTTGGTGATTTGATAAAACCATAGATTACTAAAATTATGATAAATGTATAAAGAATAATACAAAAAAAAGAGCTAAGTAACAAAGCTCTATAAAAACTAGTTACAAACTTCACATGTAAAGACCAACAAAGAGACTTAAAAAATTCACATGTAAAGACCAACAAAGAGACACAAGGTATGCTTCTAGATATCTAGAGACACAATGCACAATCACATTTCTTTAAATATTCTTGACTCAAACATAATCATTTTGAAGCCCACATCACTCTCCTCCATGATTTGATAAAACTGTCGATTAATAAACTTCTCATAAATGTATGAAAATGAATACAAAAATAAGAGCTAAGTAACAAAGCCTAGCCTATAGAGGACTTCTTCACTCTATATTTTTTAAAGTATTGCACATAGTATGGGAATTGTTTCATGGATTGCTTAAGGATTAAAGAAGCTTTACAGAAGCTCGCTGATTATCTTATCTTAAAGTTGCTTTCTCTTTATCTTAATGCGTTAAAGAAAACACAAATATGAAAGTTGATTTATTAGCTTCTAATGTTTCTATTGGTTCAATGCTAAAAAAGAACCCAGATCTAGGTCTTCCATTTGGTAAAGAGGAATAGTTTATAAAATTCAAAAAGGTAAATGGTTCATAGCTATGATAATAAGTTCGTGGGGACTAGGCTGGTGGGAAAAGTAACTCCTTCATCCTTACATGTATTCATACTATGGGGAAATTGGAAAATTGAACAAATAATTTGAAATAAACTTATAATACATTATAAGAACCGAATGATATTAACCTTTACCATTTAAATTTAGATCAAATACACTATAGGAATCAAGAAAATAATTTGAAATCAACCTGTAATGCATTATAAGAACCTTTGTTTTGTTATCATGTTGTCATAAACGTGTAATATAAAATAGTAACATTATAGAAAAAAGGAATTATTTAGACCCTCCCACTGTCAACCTGGATCCTTAACCAAAATACCAAACAAGGTGTTCAATAAGATATCCATATGATTAGAATAACACACAACAAACTAAATTGCATTAATGTAAGGAGAAAAAATCCCCTCGTGGTTTACAACTACAGAGGAATTTCTTTCTTGAGACTACTATACAGACACCTGCATAAGTCACTAACTTATTCGATTGAAATAATTTATTTACATAAAATAAATAAATCATTTCATTTGACCATTACAATGTAAAAAATGTTGCAATGGTTGGGCAAAGCGTAACCAACAACTACTACCCTGATAAATAAGGAGCTGCAATATTTCAATGAAACAAGACTGCAAGGATCTTTGAGAAAACAAGAATTGTATCTAGTGAATTGTAAAAACTAGACTGGGGATGGAATTGGGCCTTTCATGGTTGAAACTAGAAGAACAACCAATAAAAAAATCTATGTAACTTTATGGCACCTAGAAATTAACCATAATGTATCCATAATCATACATTGAAAATGCTATCAAAAAGGAAACAATTTTTTGTGTACATAAGTAAAATGTGTGTGTGAGGCATTAAACATAAGCATGCATACAACACACTAGAACTAGAATCAAGTTCTTTACAAAAAAAATGTTTCGAAAAATGAAAATTTCTTGGGCATAAAAATTGCAATCCTACGACTAACTTGTCAATAGTGCATTCTTCTTACTAATAGGATGGCTGCTAATTTTTAGAATTCACAAATAGAGTGCAAAACTTCATTCACATGAAAAGAGAGCAGAAACGACCAAACTTCGTTGACAACAATGATACGTGATATGCACTTTCAACATTGTAGTATACTATATAACAAGAGAAACTTACACGTATGACATTTAACTAAGTGAAATGTGTTCACAAGTAGTTAAATGTGTTCACAAGAATATTAGCAAACAACACATATATATGATGTGATTTGTGTTTACCTATGCCAAATTACCTTAACCATTGTGTTTTGGAGAATTTAGCATCTACGGATAAATACTAATTCACTAGACAAGTAGTTGTGCCTAGAACAATAGTTTAAAGTGTTTTAGAATTTCCCTATAAGCAATAGATAAGAAGAGAGGATAAAAGGCCTACTTGTAGTTCTGCTTTCCTCTCATCTCCCTTGTATTGATTCCATCACTCCTTCCCATACTTAATCCGCTTGAAAAGTACCTTGTCAACACAACAAAAGAAGAAAACTAATCAAAGCATACGATCCATTGAATATAAATGAAAGGAATCAGAAGCAATTCATACATATAAGCATTATGAAAGAACACAAATATGGAAGAAGGTTCACAAACTTTATTAGATAGAAGAAGGAATTACAACCTTTAGTGTCTGATTCAAAGTCACTCCTCTAGCATGGATCCAATCCACATCACATCAAAAGCAAGACAAACTTGTGGCATCACATCATTTGCTCCAAAGTCAAGTCTCATAGTAGCATTATCTCCTTACATTTGAACATAATCTAGCCAACCCTTCATCACTTAGATGAGTGGTCAATTTATATGAAGATGAAGGAGGTTTTGTCATTAATGGTGACATTGAATGGCCTTCCATACTTAGAATTAGTTCCATGGAGGAAAGGATGACAGGATAGGATGATCCTTAACTCATTCCTCATCCATTTTCGAGTTCATAGGAGTTGATAAGACAGGGAAACTTCTAGATGACTCCAGATGATAAGAATATTCCCAAACCCTATGTGAATTTCGCTCATTCTTGCCCAGAGTAGGTGAAAGGAAGCCTAAGTGCTCTACAGAGCACCCTAGTAGTGGGCTTAGCTGCTCTGCAGTGCACCTTCATAAGGGGTTACCTGTGCTGGTCGCTCTAGAGGAAATTTCTGGATGTCTTGAAGTCATGAAACTGTTTGGGAAGGAGGCATTCAAAGGGTTGACTTGTTTAGGGCATGAAACAACTAATTTTAGGGTTTGATGAGTCCTAAATAACAGATTTGAATGTTGGTATTTGATGTGCCCAAATGGATCTGTAACAGTTGCCCCCTAAAGCATGCAGTCAGAAAAATTCCAATGTCGAATGAAATTCTTTACGATGTGATGAGGAGGTATCGAAGTGGCAGGTGACCTACATCAATTACAATACATATAACATGATATTTGATTTTACATGAATTGTTGAGGGAAGGCATACCCATGCTCAGCTTATAAACTTTCCTTACATGTACATAAACAGTCGTCTACTGATATAGATCCATGATCGGACTGACCATTAATGTGAAGCCATTATACATATGATTTAGTACTTTTGATATGGTAGCTCGGATGGATGAAACTAGATCTGGGGTCTTCAATCTCGTTCAACTGTTCGCTCAAGTATGAGTCTAACCATGTGAATATGTGATTTGAAGTCGAACATGGGAAAACACCTTCTGATTACCAGTTGATGATGTAAGTTGTTAACAGATGCGAGGGAAATAACCGATAATGATAATGGTCCTCAAGGTACTGCAGTACATTCTGCATGGTGTGAATGGATGGTTTGATGTCGAACACCATACAAAATCTTTTAGTCAAAGGCCATTGATGTATGCCTATCACCGAAAGTGAGAAACTTGCCATTGATGCATGCAAGCCTCAAGGTACTGAATGGGCGTTTCTAAGTCAACTTCTTGGATAATGAGTTGATGTCAACAAGAAGTGACTCGTCGTAGGAGGGCCTTGATGTATCCCACATCAATGACATGAAATGAGTGTAGTGAATTTTAGAGATGGAATTTTACTGACAACACAAAGTTCAGGAATGGTGGTCATGAAAATGAAGGTTTATGGTATTGCAAAATATGGATTTTGACTGAATGACTTCTCTTGAACATGTCAACGACACTAAATTGAATTGGTAGCATTGACCCAAAACAAAGCCATGGATGGTATGATATACCAATGGTGTGATAACCATCAAGCTAATAACCAACCCAGATAGTTACGGTGACGGAGTGAAAGTGTCATGTTCAAGAGCAACCTACTACCATAAAGTGGTTTTCCCCTTTTTCCATTTTCCCCAGTCATTGTCGACCAATACCTCTTTATTTTTTTCAAGCCTGAGGAGGATAACATATGCTTGTTGTATAATTTCACCCTTCGGGTGAATCCATCACTATTTGATGTTTTAACGAGTCTAGCAAAGGTGAAACTCGGTCTTGTCTAGATGGACAAGTTTGTTACTATTTGATGTTTTAACGAGTTTAACGACAAAGATAACTCGGTCATTTTCATGTTTAGGGAGTTTAAAAAGGTACAAAAAGAAAACTCCACAAGTTCTTTTTCGTAAATTAATGTCTCAAGTCTAAAAAAGTGTAAAATGACACAAGAGAGGTATCGTTTCCAATCCGTTAATGAGCTGGAAGGGACAAGCGCTCGACAATCTTTTCATGTTTAGAGAGTCTGAAAAGAGCTTAAAGAGGACTCCAAGGGGGTTCCTTTTTCATTTTTGACAAAGCTCGAAAAATAGATAAAATTGTGCTTTGTGGTCAAGAGTACAACTTATAATCAAGCACGTTGAATTCTGCAAATTAGTTGTAAACTTGCTCAAAACATCACCAAATGGATTAATAATATCTGTTTCATAGGTAAAAATAGGCAAATACCAATGTTTAGTGGATTAATTAACATGAAATAAACATAAAATAAGTTTTTACCATATCATTTTTACCATTTGGAAATTACCATCTAGTTTTGTGCTCTGAGCTCAGTTTTTACCTCAAACTTCACTGGCTGATTACGAAAGATTCTGCAGACCATTTCTTGAGCTGTCTGGACCAGGTTGGAACTAAACCTCTCTACTTTCTTTTCAGTGCATTCTTTTGTCATTTCCTGCAAGTTTTAGGGTTTTTTGGGGCCCCTGGGATTTCATTCTTTTTGCCCTGGGATCAGCGCAGGCTTTCACATCGAAATCTACACTGAAGATCACCTAGATAGAATGCTAGATGCTCTACAATGCACTGTCTCTGTGTCTAGGCTGCACTGAGCACATTTCCCAAGTTGGTTTTAGCTGTTTGCTCCAAAATTTTTCCTGTTTTTTGCATGGAAAGGATCCTAATTTAGCTTATGATTGTGTTTCAGGCTTTCATCAGATCAAAATGTCAATTACATGGTGAGAAGGAGAGAATGAAGAACAAGACATGGTTTCCCTAAATAACCCAGGTACAGTTGAGGCCCTCAGGAATTGTGGGTTACTTAAATACTTTAAGCTGTCCGAAATGAGGCAACAAATAGAACTATTATAATTCCTTGTTCGTGCATGGGATTCGAAAGATCAGACATTTCACATTAGGGACAAGATGGTCCCTATTACTATTGAGGATATTTACTTTCTTACTAGACTTTCGAGGCGAGGTGCCCTCATCTCACTTTTTGGATTTGCCCGTGGAGGTGAATCAGTGAGAGATTACATTAGACAGTTTTTTCTACTAGGTACACAGCCTAGCAAGGATGGGAAAATAAACATCCGGGATGTGAGTGATTTTAATTTAAGAACAATCCTCTTTATGATCGCAAAATTGGCTAGCAGTGTGACACTACATCTGGCGAACAGATCTTATATGCAATATGCACTGGAGTGTCTAGAACCAAAAGTTTTCAACTGGTGCGAGATTGTACTTTCACTGCTGAAAGAACAATTGACTAAGGTAAAAAGTGGTAAGACGGAGAATTTCTGCTATGGTTTGATCTTGATCGCTTTTCCTTAGAGAAAATCCATTGATGCAACCACAACATGTATCATTGGGTGTGGCTGGTCCTAGAGATCCACGTATGCAAAGGTGGGTTGAATTGATGGCTCAACATGCTGGTAAGTCAACAATCATTTTCTCCCCTGCATTTTTCAGCTAGCTTGAACGACAACATGTCGTTATCAAGAAGCATCCATACTTAAGGATGGATTATCGTGGAGATCTAGATCTGATTCTACCAGTTGGAGCACAATGGGGTGCTATGGGTAAGTTGTTAGACCAAAGTGTTTTTTGATTTTTGAAGTTTCTACGTGTTTTTTGTGTTTGTAATGTTTTCATGACTAAACTAAAATTACTCTTATGCATACAGATGTGGGTATTGTTTTACCTACGGTACGCCAACAGGTTGCAGGTGGGCTAGCACAGAGAAACATCAGGAGAGAAGTTCTCCAAGACTTGGATTTGGCTGAGACCTTAGCAGAGTTGCAGGATCACATAGAGGGATTAACCCTTGGTATTTCGGATATCCAGATCGAGGAGTTACCTATGAGGCTACGACGCCACACTATTGGTGTTCCTAACCACTGGGCTAGCTTTTGCACATGATAGCATAGGCTGTGACCTGTTACCATGAGCACCACTAGATCTACTTAGGATATTTTGTATGCATTTTTGAGTTTTCGGGTCAGATGACCAAATGTGTCTTGGGCACAAATTTTGTAAAAAAATTTAAAACACCTATCTATTTTACTTTAAGAGTTTTTTATGGTTATATGCAATCCTATTCAACTGATGATGTGAATTTAAAATATTACTTTTACATGTGTCGCAAATTTATATTTAACACGTAATTTTCTAGAGAATCAGTTAATGTGTTAAGGTTTCTGGAAATATGTTGATATTGAATGTGTTCAAAACGCCTTTCCAAAATACGAACTCTAAGGAACATACGAAAAATTGTTGGATTTTAGACAGTATGAATGTTTTTTAGTTGTAGTACGAGTTATGAGTCCAGCCTAACGATGATTTAGTGAATGCTAAGTGAAATGGCATCAGAGAGTAGTTCAATAAACATGCTATACTCAACGATATTGTTCGTCGATCGAATAATACAAATCCCTTGAAAACCCACTAACTCGCCACTTGGAGTGAAAATGGCCCATGTCGCAGAAGAAAAATTCTGCATACTACAACTAGCACCATTGGCATAGCCAATAAAAGGTTCCGAAGACTCCGACATCTGCAACAAATGCAAAAAGCGAATTACTAACCAAATAAAAATCTCTAAAAGACACACACACACATGAAATGAAAGCATATATATAGTGAGTTTTACTACACTTAATCAAGCACAGTAACGTTTAAGGTACAACCCATTTTAGGGCTGCGATAATGGATTCCCATCATAATCTACTAACTCGTAGGCTCCTTTTTCCAGAAAACGCTTGACAACATAAGCACCCATCCACATTGGTTCAAATTTCCCTACTCCAAGTTTATCAGCTTCCTGATCGTAAAGCAAGACCATGTCTCCTTCTAAGAAGAAACGAGGCTTGACATTTCTATCATATCGCGCTTTAATACATTTCTTATGCACTTCGTTAGTCAATGTGACATCACGAAGGGTTTCATCCATATGGATTAATTCCAAGAAATGTGCTTCTTCTTTAGAAGTGTCGGGTAACAGGTCAATCGCGAGTTTGAGTGATGAAATTTCACATTGTATCAGTAAGATTGCTTCCAAACCATACACCAACTGAAAGGGTGTAAATCTAGTTTCATTTCTCATCGAGGTTCAATATGCCCACAAGGTAGAGGACAGGATTAAGTTCTAGTTTCTTTTATGAACCCCTATCATTCTTTGCAACATTCGCTTAAGAACCTTGTTGATGGCCTCAAATTGTCCATTCGCTTGCGGGTAATACAGGGTAGAACTATCATGTGACAGTCCTAACTTAGCAATCAACTTAGCCATCATGCGATTACAAAAATATGACCCATGATCTATAACTGTGGCTTGCGGTGCACCAAACCGGGAAACCACATGGTTAAAAAAGAAAAAAGCAGTCGTTTCACCACTATTGTTCAATGTTGGAATTGTCTCGACCCATTTGGTAAAATAGTCAATGGCAACTATAATATACCCATGCTCCCCACCCGAGGTGGGGTTACATGTCCTAAAGTCAATGCCCCATTTTGCGAATGGTCCAACAACAATGACTGGATGCAATGGTGCAGGTGGTAATCTGGTTTTTCGGTCATATATCTGGCATGCATGATAGCTTATGACAACAATATTACAATCTTTAAATATAGTTGGCCAGAAGTAACAAACATGAAGAATCCTTTGTGTGGTTGCATATCTAGATAAGTGTCTTCCACAGGCACCTAAATGGAAATAATTCAATGCTTTCTCGGCCTCCTCATGCATGAGGCACCTCCGTAAAACCGTATCAATACCACGACAATAAAGTGTGTCGCCAATGATCAGATAATCTTTGGCTTGGTAATAAATACGTCACTGTTGCGAGCGAGAGGTATTTTTCTGAAAAGTTTGGGTTTGGAGATAAATCAATATATCTCCATACCAGGTGTCAGATGACGAAACTAGAAACAGAGACTCATCCAAAATTGATGGTTCAGATGTTGAATCGATGGAGGTCGAGGGAAGGTCACATAGTAACTCAGCGAATACTAGAGATTTTTTTGATTTAGACTTGATGAATTCTAAAACCAGTTCTTGTAAAATAAGTATCCATTTTGAATATTTTTCCCCCAGCAATTGATGTGACAAAATGTATGTCATAGGGTTGCAATCCGAAATGACAGTTGTTTCCCGTAACAGGATATAGTAGCGAAATCGTTGAACAACTTGCACAACTGCCAAAGCTAGTTTTTCGACATAAGAGTACTTACTTTCTATATCGTTAAGATTACGACTCAAGTAATAAATAGGATGTTCAATCCTGTTTTCATCCTAGACTAAAACCATGCCAATGGTTATATCTGCAGTGACGAGATACATGTAATAGTCATTTTGGTAATTTGGACAGTACATTAATGAAGCTCTAATCATGGTATCTTTAAGAGCATAAAAGGAAGCTTGCGCAACTTGATCCCAATGAAAGGGTGTCTCCTTTTTCAAAATACATGTAAAAACTTTATCCATTTCTGTGTAATTAGGAATGAATCTCCCCAGAAAGTTGGCTTTCCCTTGGAGTCTCTGTAACTGTAAAAGATTTGAAGGTGGAGGCAAATCCAGAATTGCCTGAACCTTTAATGGATCCAGTCAAATCCCCTCTCGAGACACTAGAAATCCAAGCAAGTGACTAGAACCAACACAAAACACACATTTGTGTGGATTGAGTCGAATCTTGTAGTGTCGGCACCGTAAGAATATTTCTCTCAAATGTTACAGGTGATCAGTCCACTTTCGTGAATGAGTAGGTAAATCGTCAAGGTAAGGTTGAACAATGTGCTTAATGTCATGGAATGCATAATTCATTTCTCTTTGAAATGTGGCCCCAACATTCTTCAAACCGAATGGGAGTTTCCTATAGGAAAATGTGCCCCATGGACAAATAAAAGTTGTTTTTGTTTGGTCCTATGGGCGTATATTGATTTGATTGTAGCTGGAAAATCCATCCATAAATGAGAATATTTCGCATCAGGTACATTTGTCAATAATCTAGTTGATAAAAGGAGTAGGATAATTGTCTTTTGGACATGCCTAATTTACATCCCTATAATCGATGCACACTCGTATTGTTCCTTGTTTCTTCATGACAGGAACAATGTTGGAAACCGAGTCAGTAAGAGGAACAGGGTAAATGAAACCAGCCTACAAACGTTTTTCAACTTCTTCTTTAATTGCAACAGCTTTCTTTGGATGAATAGGTCAAAATCGTTGTCGAACTGGCTTGACATCAGGGTACATTTTAATTTCGTGTTCAACAATACTAGAGTTAGTGCCTCCCATCTCCTTGTAAGACCATGCAAAAATATATCTAAATTCACGAAAAAGAGCATGGTAATTATCAAGTTGCAATGGAGAACAAGATTTGCCAACATGAATGTTCTCTACAATATTTGGCTTGGTTGAAATAGTAATAGAAATCATTTCTTCAATATTTGACAAATTCCGCTCATATTTGATTATGTTTATGAAAACTAAATTCGATAGGAAATCAATGACTGATGGGTGGTTTAGTTCATTTGAATAATCTTCGATGTCATCTAGAAGATGGGAATGATGATGATAATATTCCTATGGTTTCTCTCCTATCATCATTGATTGGATGATTCCTTCATCCATAGAATGTATACGTGAAAAAGGATCCGAAGAAGTACCATATTCTAATGACCTATCTACCCATACAATTGTTGAGTGCGGATTTGGGTTTGCCGCACAAGCCCGAAAGATTGATTGCTATGATGATTCAATGGGGCTTAATGACATCACCTCAATTTTACTATCACCTTCAATTTTGTTGGTAATCCTCCTTAAATCAGATGAGGTATAGGAAATCATGTTGCAAGTCTCTATTCTTGCCACTTCTGCCAAATCAGATGGTGACGGTAGGGTAAAAGTACCCATTAGGGAAGGATATTTAAAGAGACCTACTCCAACACTTTGAAGTGACAATGGGGGTCTGTGTACCAACGGAATGCTTCCTGTAGCCTATCAACTATTGGAAAAGAAGGCTAGCTGATCAATGATTGTGATTCCACCCTTTAAAGGGAATGCAATAGTACGAAAGTACATGGAAACCACACCAGCCATAGCATATACCCAAGGCCTTCCTAGTAAAATGTTGTAATCGAGGGGTCCGTCAACTACCTCAACTTCAATAATAACTATTTTTCCCCCTAGTTGTATTTGCAGGTTACTCAAAATCCCACATGGAGTATATGTTCTTCCATCAAAATCTTTCAACGTGGTAGGTGATCATGACAACGATGGTGAACCAAGTTTTTTCCAGCAGCTCATGGACATAATACAAATAGGTGCCCCCCATCAATAATAGTCCAGTGAACATTCTTATTGAGAGACTTTACTTGGATTAGGATAGCTAATTGCACCGGTAACTGTGGCGTATATCCCACATGGTTAAAAACCACAAGATTTGAATCTATAGGATCTATTCCACCTATTGGTGACAATAAAGCCTGCTTCTGGGAGGGACAATTTTGCAACACCTCGAGTGTTGACATAGCAGAAGGCAATTGAGAAAGATCTTCCACTATGTTATAATTTTGAGCTGCTCGAGCCCGAGGGTTGAATGTCGATTTGTGCACAACTCCCTTTGGTGGTTTTATTATCTATTTAGGTACAATGGGTGGAACAACTTTAGATGTAGTCGAATTCGAAGGATTAGGTTGAGCAATGTCCTGATTATTCAAAAATGAAGATGGATTTCCATAATCTTTGTTTCTCGTTGACACCAAAACTTTGTTTTGTGGCTTTGTGATGGATAACATGAGTACTTGAGATGTGGAAGCATGGTCTGTTGCAACCAAATGTGTCTACAGGGTTGGAAACGGATCAGTCAACACTGCCGATGTGTTTGAAGTCTTTAAAAGTTTAGAGACCTCAGAGTGGTGTGGAAAATCTCTTGTAAATGATTGTCATTACATATCAGGCATGGATAACGAGGTTTCCTTGCCGAAGTAGAGGAATCATATGATTTCTCTCGAGGGGAATTTTCTTGTTTCTTTTTGTTCTTCCCCTTTTTCTTTCTCCCTAGTTGCTTTGGATTTTTACATTTGTTAGATGACATGGAATTAATCTCAGAGGTGAGAGTATTTTTTGATGCATTGGTAGTTTGATTAGAAATAGCAAGAGTTTGACCAGATGGTCTTACTTTTGTTTGCGTGCTTGAAGAAACGATCACACCATCACTGGCATGAGAGTCCTTACTCGATTGTGGAGGAGGGGGAACAGTGAAAGCTGCTTGAGGTGCATTGGTAATTTTGTCATAAAGCATGCTGGATTGTGTGTAAATCAAATCCCAGTGTTGGGAATGAGCAATAAATTTCTCGTCTGTGACAAATCCACCATTTTCCACATCCTTGGTGATTGATGGAAACAAGGATTTTATGAACCACTTAGCAAAAAGCTGATCAAGAACATATGTATTAACCATTCGATGACGACGCCACCACTCATGAATATGATCTAATATATGGGTATCATTAGCCTGTTTAAAGTTGGTTAGGAGTTCCGTTCCAGTGTCATATTTGATAGGTAACTGGAAGTGGGTCAAAAATGTAGTGACTAAAGTGGTGAAAGTATCAAAATAAGCTCTTGGTAATTCAATGTACCATTTAGCAGCTGGACCAGTAAGTGTTCTTTGGAAAAGACAAAGTCTGACTGAATCATCATTTAAGGAGTTTGATGAACACCACAAATGAAAGGTCATGACATGATTTGATGTGTCTTCTCCAGGATTTTTGTTAAATTTCGGAATGTCAGATGGTAACTTATGCAGAATTATCAGCCACCAAGGTGCATATAAGATTGGATCATTAGTGAGCTGATTTAAATATGGTAATTCTAAATTTGTTACAAATGACAACTGTTGATTCAAGTCAGGTTGAGCATACCCGTGATATGATGGAATTGCCTGAGCAATAGGTCTTTGTATACAGAGATAGGGCATTTGTATTTGGTAACCTTGGTATGGTTGTTGAACAAAACTAGTATAAGGTGGTTGTTGATAACCAGGTTGAATGTGTGGTTGTCCATAACTTGCAAAGCCTTGCTGACCAGGACCTTGGTAAGCTTGAGATTGACCAAAACTAGGTTCAGCCTGTGGAACAAGTCCAAATTGGGATTGGAATTGCTGGAATTGGGGTTGTTGAAATTGAGGCTGCCATGGTTGTTGAATCAACTGTTGTTTTTTTCGGTACAACTGTTGTAGATTTAACGGTTGTTGCTATCCAACAATGAAAGGTTGGCCAGGTTGGGAATAAATTATACCAGTGTAAGCCTGGGTCAGTCCAGATAAGGGTATACTAACCTAAGGTTGTTGTTGAACTCCAGAAAAAAGTGGTTGTTGTACAATAACTTGTGGAACTTGAACTTCTTGACTTGAAACTTGTGGTTGCAAGGTAGAAGGATCAGTTTTTACCAATTGAGATACAACAGTTTGAACTTGTGACTGTGGTACAGTAATAACAACAAGTGTAGTAGGAATAGCAGACACAATTTGTATTGGTTGTGTTGGATACACAAGCCTTGGTTGAACTGGCATTGTTGGTTACCATTGAAAAACTCTAATTCCAGATTGACTTGAATACTGTGGGATATTACCATATGGTAGTCCTCCAGAATAAGGAGGATATGGTGAATAAACATATTGCTCTCCATATGGAGGCAATCCAGTATTTAATGGATACATAGGTCTTTGTTGACCAGATTTCCCAGCTTGATACTGATATGCAGGATCAAACTCTTGTGTTCCCATTAGAGATGAACCAGGTAAAATTCCGGTTGAGGACATGGGTGATGACCATGGTGTAGAAGCAACCCCTAAGTGGGTTCCAGATAATTATTGGTAATCAACCGGGATGGACGATTCACCATACAGGTGCGACTCAGGCGTGGTAGAAAACATCGAAGAGGTTACAACAAAAGATTCTGCTACAGCTGCATCAGATGATATAGTCTGAGATGTTGACGGTTGTTCAGTCATAGTTATCTGACCCAAAAGCTATCCTAAAGAATCAACGGGTACTTGAAAAGAAGTAGGATCAAATGAAGCGAAAAAATCAGGAGTATTAGGGTAAAGATAAAGCCAAGTTCCAAAGTGAAATGGGGTTCCAAGTGTGGAAAAGTCTTCCAATTCCTCCTATATAGCAATTAAACCTGGTGGAAGAACTTCACCGTCAGGTCCGTAAAATATTTCTTGTGTTGACGAAGTTGAAGTTTCAATAGTTACTGATGTTTGAGGGGTAACCGATTGACCATCTTCTGGTAAAGTAAAAACTTTTGAATGTTCAAATTTTAAGTCCAAATTTTAAGTCCAAATGTTTAGGTAAATGAACAACAATTTCAGAAAGAGGTTCCTGAACAAATTAAGGTTTAGATGTAACTTCTGTTTGAACTGGGATAGATTTTGGATTAACTTCTGGTTGAACTGATTCAAGGTCAGAAGTACTTTCCTCCATGATTGCTGGTTAACTTTATTATCAAAAAAGAAATAAACAAAAAGGGGTATACTAGGAAAAAGGTTTACCAAGCAACTGTAAACTGCAGAATACCTCCTGGTGAACCAAGAAGTACAGGCAGGCAATCTCCCCGAATGTTGTGTTCAGTGTATCACAGTTTACAAGGCGGCTAACTCGGTTACCTACGGATGGCTAACAACCTAGAGTTGTCCTCGCATATATACCCAAAGGTACGTGGAGGCTTAGTTCGTATAAGCACTATCTAATGCAAAACCGCACAGTGATAGCATTCCCATATACTTTATGTACTGTAACATCGTCCTATATACACGAAGGTACGTGGACAAGCTATGATATACTGACATACGTGGAATGAGGTATCACACTTGCGATGTATTGTAGACAAGTTAGCAACAACTGCTTTGTTTAACGATGCTGGAACACGTCTCTAGCCTAGAACCACTAAATGTTCTCGTTAATGACAATGCTCCATTAGGTAAATTGATGTTTATTTTAAGTTGATCTTGCTTAGGAATTTTCCTTTCAAGTTCACCACGTGATGTATTCTTAAATTCCTAGGAATGCAAATATCATGATAAGCATTCTTTCCATTCAATTTAATGATGAAAATCCTAGCTACTTAGGGATAGAGCAATCAAATTTCTTTTCATCAAAGAGCAAAGAGCACAATGTAAATGCAATTTCCCTACGCTATTCCTATCAACACACAAAATTTTTTTGAATGCAACATGCATGTATTTCTTTTTGATTTCCTTAATGTGAATAGGAGAAAAAGGAAATATGCACATACAACCAGTCAATCTTTCATATGAACGAAGACTTTTACAACAGTTCAGATTCGAATGAAGAGAAGACTTTACAACACTTTCTTTCGAATGAAGATTAATTAATTATATCCTAACTTTGACTATTGATCGATAATGACAAAGAAAACATGAAGAAACATTAATCAATCCAATCAAAGCTAGGCTAGACCAGGAGATAAACACTCATTTTCAAAGACATAACATTCATTGATCAGTTAGTAAACAAACAAACAGAGAAAATTTGGAAAAATGCTTTCCAAAGGTGGGAAATTGATCCTAGGAGGATCAGCATAGCATAGAGTGGGAGACAGTGCACTGTTCCTAAGCCAGGGATGCTCTGTAGTGAACTGTGTCCCTCACAAGCCTGCGCTAGTGATAGTAAGCCATTTCAAGAGGCAATTTGACATAGTTTTGACCAATGTTTTAATGTAAACAGCTGAATTACAATCTGTGAACACAAATAGAGTCTACAAGGATGTCTTAGGAGGTGGATAAGCTACTAAGAAAGAGGATTCTTCCCCAGCAGAGTCACCAATTTGTTTTGGAGAATTTAGCATCTACAAATAAATACTAATTCACTAGACAAGTAGCTATGCCTAGAACAACAATTTAAAGTGTTTTAGACTTTCCCTATAAGCAATAGATAAGAAGAGAGGATAGAAAGCCTACATGTAGCTCTGCCTTCCTCTTGTCTCCCTTGCATCGATTCCGTTGCTCCTTCCCGTACTTAATCCACTTGAAAAGTACCCTGTCAACACAACAGAAGACAAAAAATGATCAAAGCATACTATCCATTGAATATAAATGAAAAGAATCAGAAGTAATTCATACATATAAGCATTATGAAAGAACACAAATATGGAAAAAGGTTCAAACACTTTATTAGGTAGAAGAAGGAATTAAAGCCATCAGTGTCTGATTCAAAGTCATTCCTCCAGCTTGGATCCCATCCACATCACTTCAAAAGCAAGACAAGCTTGTGGCATCACATCATTTGCTCCAAAGTCAAGTCTCATAGCAGCATTATCTCCTTACAATTGAACATAATCCAGCCAACCCTTGATCACTTAGATGAGTGGTCATTTTATAGGAAGATGAAGGAGATTTTTTCATTAATGGTGACATTGAATGGCCTTCCATACTTAGAATTAGTTCCATGGAGGAAAGGATGAGAGGATAGGATGATCCTTAACTCATTCCTCATCCACTTTCGAGCTCATAGGAGTTGATAAGACAGGGAAACTTCTAGATGACTCCACAAGATAAGAATATTCCCAAACCCTATGTGAATTTCTCTCATTCTCGCCTAGTGCAGGTGAAAGGAAGCCTAAGTGCTCTGCAGAGCACCCTAGCAGTGGACTTAGCTGCTCTGCAGTGCACCTTCATAATTTCTTACCTAGGCTAGTCCCTCTAGAGGCAATTTCTGGATGTCTTCAAGTCATGAAACTGTCTTGGAAGGAGGCATTCAAAGGGTTGACTTGTTTAGGGCATGAAACAACTAATTTTAGGGTTTGATGAGTCCTAAATCACTGATCTAAATGTTTGGATTTGATGTGCCCAAATGGATCTGTAACACATTGTCACATATGTTCATATGCACCCTGTTCATATGCATCCCATTCTACTCTTTATGTGTTTCAATTAGCTGAACAAATGTCATATGTTTGAAATAGATGTCATATTTTTGAAACATATGTGAAACATATGCCATATCTTTAAAACATATGTGTGTCATTTCAGTCTTCGGGCTTGAATTAATATTACCTATTGTTACTCCTCTAAAACTAGCTCTAGTGATCAAGCCTTTTGCTCATATATGCCTTAGTCATTTGTTTATAAGGCAGATAATATAGAGTACATATACTAGAGGTGCTTTCATCCTCTACTCACCTTGTCAAACTTTATATATAATAGGTTATCATGGGTAGAAGGGGAACCGATGCAGAGGCACAGACAAGGTGAGGCCTCACCTCTGAAAGATCTTGTTACACAATCGTGACAGCTCTCGTATATATAATGCAATGGAATGAACATGAATCGACCTTATTCGCTTCGTAAGCCTGTTTCAGCTGCATGAGCTTTGAAGTTGCCTGAGCCTCCATTATTTTTCAATCTGTATACGTAAGAGGGTTAAGGGCCTTTTTTTGGTTATGGGGGGGGGGGATCGACCATGTAGGACTCCCCTTTACCAAATTCGGTTTCTGATCGATGCCATTATCTAATTTGGGATTGAGAGTCTTTTCCAGGGATGTTTTTTTCTACGTTTGGTTCCTTTTCAGACACAATTTCCTAGGTTTACGGTCGATGTTCCCTAAATTCAATTCGTATCCACTACTTGAGAGTTCAGAAATATTTTCAGACATGCCATGGTGATTCCATCGACCTTGATCTATTTATTTCTCTTAACCCCTTAAGCACTCTCTTTCACTTTAATGGTATCTCATATAGAGATGACCCTCATAGGTAACTAGCCGCATTTACTGGTTTTTAGATATTTCTAGTTGGCTGTGTTTGGATGGGATTGAACCTAAAATATATGTGGCCACAGTTCCATTCGTAGAGGGTCATATGTAGTTAGAACCAGACAACTCCCTTTCCCCTCTTCAACATTTCTTTTTGAAAAAGAACCAGTTGCTTCGAATCAGTCTTAGGGTGACCTATCTATTGTTAGAAATTAGCTCTTTGTCCCTACAGTAAATTTCATAGTGCAAAGAGGGTTCTATAGAAGTAGCTTTTACCTTCCTTCACAATTTTATACATAAACAAACTTTTGCATAAGCAAATGAAAGAAACATTATAACACCTCCCATTCCATAAGCCACTGTAGCATCATTCATGTATCCACCACCTATAATGCAGTTCCACTACAACTACATGCCACCACCTGCTTTACCTTGCCAACTCCATTAAAGACTTTAGCTTTGGCATAATAGAAAACCATACCATTCCATAGCATTTAATAATTTCAAATTAATGTTATCATTAGTTTAGGACTTTGAAATATGAAGAGTACAATTAGAAAATAATATATAGTTTAATATGTTCGCATCACGAAGATGCCAAATAAGACGTTCAAATCCAATGCAAAATGGATTAAGCACACGATAATGAAATACGGGGATAAAACACTCACATAAGTCAATACTAACTAATGTAAATAACATCATTATGATTACTATAGTCCCATGCTAGATGGCCAAGACTAATAATAAAGTTTTTTCTTTGTGCAAATCATTACAAACCATTACAAAGAACTCTAAAATTCTTTACAATTGAAATTTTGGATATTTATTAGATTTTTTAATTTTGAAATTGAAATTATAGTTTATATAATTATTTTTAACTTTATAAAAATTAATAAATTATAAAATATGTTTAAAAAAACAATAATTTACTACAATATGTAATGACTTTTTTTTATGCTTTTCATAACTTTAAAACAAGTTATTGGGAAAATGATACAATTATTGTATTATAATATAAAATATTTTATGAGCATTGTTACATGGATATATAACAAGTATTAAAAAATAATAAGTGCAAGTTAATGATGATTTCTCATGATAAGTTAGTGGCAATGAAAACATCAAAAAAACAAACCATTTCTAAGTTTTGGGTATGATTTGAGGTGTTCCACAATGAATTGGAATATAGGGTGAAAGATGAAATGTCCAAAATTGAATTAGCTTTTTGAGTATATAATTCCCCTTTATAAAATTTCTATGTGACCATATGAAATTGTTTTATAATAATGGTGTACTCTTTTTCATGCATATGTAATGCATGTGTTCATGTTAGTGTAGGTTTTGAGTAAATAAATAATGAAATTTCCTTTTAAATATTTCACATTTGTAGATAACAAATTGTTCTTGTGTATGGATATTTTTTGAAATTTATAATGTTAAATTCACATTTTTTTAGAAAAATTATGAAATCTATTTTATTTTTGAAATTACAAGGGCATGAGTTAGTGCAAGATGTGAGGGTCTTGTTATAATCAAACTATTCTATTGTAAATATTAGTCTATACTAGTGCAATACATAACTTCGAAAAAAAAGGTAAGGCAACAAAAATATATAAAAAACATAAAAAAAGGTATCCAATTTAAGATTATGATGTGACATGACAAAAATAAGTAAAAATAGTAAATAATGTTATTTAAAATGTGTGCTTGTGTGTAGTTACTATAAACACAAATGTAGATCTAGATATGGGCATGGAAGGGGGGTGTCCAAGGTAGGTGTTGGGAATTTCAATTTTCCTTTTAATTCAAAACAACCAATCCAACTCACACATAAATTGTCAATCCAGGTAGGCTTTTTGTTTCAAGGCTATCATGCAAAGTATATGCAGGAACAGATGGAAACTAGCACTGGTGAAATCTCAAAATCAATCATTGTAATGTCAATCTCAACACTCAAAACACACTTGATGTGACACTCACATCTTAGTCACGCTTTCAAAAAGAAAAGACACACATTGCAGAATAAATCACACTTTGTCACACGATCACTCTTATTTAGAATAAACAACACTCCTGGAATCCATTCAACACTCAAGAAATTGTTGAAACACCCATTCAATGAAAAATCAAACCAAAGAACTATACAATAATAAAATAACTATCACAGTAATGAAGGAACTAGTCCAGGACTTATGTTGTTACACAATGATAGAAGTTATAATTCTACAACTACTCAATGAATGAACAAAATCTGTAATAGTAACAATAAATCACACATGAATGAAAACTGAGAGGAAATAAATAAAAAACTATAGTACCTCTCTAACCAGTGATCCTTGCTAAGGAGGGCCCTTCCTCCTTAGTAGGATATAGTGAATTACAAAACGCACAAGTTAATTAGGAGAAAGATATGGGGCCAAAAATGGTAGATATTTGCATTAATGAAAAGTTGTGGTACATGATTACAATGCTTGTACTCCCTCTCTGATATCTATCTATGCATGCCTTGCAGGCAAAGAGTACATCCTTTTATAATTTCAGAATATATTCATATTTTCGAAAAGAAAGGTCATAATGAGAATCTCTCAGTTCTCATGTGATCTAAATCGATAATATACAAATGATCCTAGTTGAAACTAATGTGTACTAGCTTTTCTAAATTACAATGATTTATCAATTGGGAATGCTAACTGTTTTAATTGAGTGAGCTATGTTATCCATGAATGTCTCTTTTTAATGGTTGATTTTCCTTTGATTGGGTGTCTATCCAAATCATTCTTCATTACTAATCATAGGAGAATAGAGTATACAAAATAAGCTTTGTGTGTATCAAAAACATCAACAGAGTCTTTATTCGATCTTTGGTGAGGGAAAACTAGGGATATATTGTCATGTAACATCTCAACAAGCCAGACATCCAGAAACAACCATTTGTCAAATCATTAATAAAATATCCTAAAGAAATTAGATTTTATGTCAAATTAGAAACAAAACTAGATAATAAGGATGACATACAAAAATGAAATGGTTCTTAGAGTGACAAGGCATGGATTTCAGAGTCAAAATGGTAAGAAAAGATAGGGAAAATAGGTGCAAAACGGTGGAATTATGTGTCCCAATATCTCCCCCCAACATAAATATTTTCATGTGCTCATGCTGACCCTAATAACTGGATTTTGATATACTGTGAATGAAACTTTGAAAAATAAAATGCCCTGCTCTATTGTCAGTCGGTGCTTTGTATCCTTTGGAGACAAACAATTCCACTTCCAACAACTTATCGTGTATTTAGTATAGTCGCTAATACTTGTAAAAAGGGAGTTAAATAAGTGGAAATTTTAGCTTGAGTCCATACCAACCATGCCCACGTTTCCTAATAGACTCTACATATTGATGTATCTAGAAAGTGCATGTACACAATTTTGACAGCAGTATGGGTCCTCATTCCTCAATTCCTCCCTACAGGCTTCCCATCTAAGCCTACTTCCTTCTAGTTCCTTCTGTCTCAACACCCTAATACTCCTAAGATAATATTCCAAAACCTTGTTCCTAAATTCTTGACCTAGATTTATGTAGAAATGAAATGAAAATACAGGTTTAAACAGAAACACAAAGCTATAGCAAAAATTGAACTTCACTTCATTAATAAAATAATGAAATTATTTTACATGTGGAATGGAAATAAACTAGATCGAGTGATGGTAGCATATCTATGAGAAGAGGTGTGGAAGTTACATGCCTCTAAAATGTGCTACAATGAAGCTTAAAGTATTTTTTAACATTAACAAACAATGGGAAATCCTAAACATCCAAAAACCTAACCCTAGGAGATGAGGCATCAAAATCTTGTGGGCCCTGTTAGGGTTAGCTGGAATGTCAATTTCCCAGGGTCATAACTTTGGCATACGATCTCTATTTAGCTATCATAATACCTCTTTTCAAGAACTCCTAGAAGAGGCCAAAAAATGACAAATAAAATGTTCTTGTACTTTTTGTGTTTCTTTGTTTTCCCAAAAAATGTTGTTTAGTCCCTAAAAATGGCTCCAGAAGTTTAGGACTTGAAAAAATACCAAAAATAATAATTTGTGCTAGAATTAAGGAAACTATAAGAAATAATGGTGGGGATCCAACTGGAATAGGTGGGTGGATGCTAATATCCACCTAGATCAATCCACCCCCTTAGGAAGCAATGGTCCCCATTGCATTGAGTGCCTTAATGAGATGGGGAAAATTCTACTAAACTTGGTCCTTGATAAGCCACTTGCCTTGGTGCACGAGTTGGCCAAATTTAACAACCCGATATAGTTGGATATTATGTTGGCAAGTGGCCTTGATCTGTGTGTGTTACAGATCCACTTGGGCACATCACTCCTATCATCTAGATCAATACTATTAGGGCTTGTCAAACCCTAATTCAATTGGTACATGCCCTAGAGAAGTCAATACTTTGAATGGCTCCTTCCCTGATAGTTTCATGGCTTGAAGACATCCTGAAATGACTCCTAGAGTGACTAGGGCAGGTAGGCCCATGCAAGGGTGCTCTATAGAGCACTTAGCCCATGCAAGGGTGCTCTACAGAGCAGTTAGGCCCAATTTTACCTTCATTGGGCGAGATTGAGTGAGATCTTCATAGGGTTCTGGGAATATTGTTATCTTCTGGAGCCTTCTAGAATATTCCCACACTTATCATCCCCTATGAGCTAGAAATGGATGAGGAATGAGTTAAGATACCTCCTATCCTCTCATCCCTTCCTCCATGGAACTATTTCTAAGTTTGGAAGGCCATTCAATACCCTAATTGATGACAAAACCTCCTCCATCTTCCTATAAATTGAGCACTCATCTAAGTGATCAAGGGCTAGAATTTGATGAATTGTAAGGAGATAATGTTATTTTGAGAATTTAGACTATTTTAAGTGTCTTTATGCTACTGGAATGTCATGCTTATGATGTGATGTGGATGGAACCAAAGTTGGAGGAGTGACTTTAAATCAGGCTTCATGGTTGTAATTCTTCGTTCTATTCAATAAAAGTATTTACACCTTTTTCCATATGCTTATCTTGATATATGATGCTTATATGTATGAATTTATTTGATCCCATTTACTTGTAATCAATAGATCTTTTGCTTTGATTGGTTCTTTATCTTCTATTGATGTTTACAGGTACCTCTCAAGCATGTTAAATATGAGAAGGAGCGACGGGACCGATACAAAGGAGACAAGGGGAAAGTGAAAGTGCAAGTAGGTCCTCTCATTCTCTTTGTCTTATCTATTGTTTATAGAAAAATGTTAAAGTGCTTTAAGCTATTGTTTTAGATATGGCTACTTATCTAGGGAATTAGTATTTATCCGTAGACACCAAATTCTTCATAACAAATTAGCAACTCTACTGGGGAATGATCATCGTTCCAAGTAGCTTATCCACATCCTAGGACAGTCTAGTAGACCTTACTTCCTTTCATTGATTCTATTTCAACCTTGTTGAAGTGTTATTTGGTAAAAAAATTGAGGTTAGATGACTCTTGAGTGGCCTCTTAGGAATCAGTGCAGGCTTGGTTAGGTAATAGTGCTCTGTAACACAGTTAGGCCCTCTTCGACCTGTGCTGATCCACCTTAGGGCATATTTTCACCTTTGGATGGGGTTTTTTCTCCAAATTTCCTTCTGTTTATGTTTGCTAAAAGATCAATAATTGTAGTATCTCTAAAATCAACTTGTATTTCCTTTTTCCAACCCTACTTTGGCTTGATTTATTAATGTTTCTTAAGTGATTTATTTTTCATTATCATTGCATTGCCAAAGTTAGGTTATAGTTGATTAATCTTTGTTCGAAAGAAAGTGTTGTAAAAGTATTCTTTTCCTTCGAAAGAGAACTATCGTAAATTCTTCGTTCTTGTAAAAATATTGATTGATTTTATGTGCATTAGTTTCCTTTTGTTCATAATAGCATTAAGGGAATTGAAAAGAAAAACTTGCATCCTGCATTGAAAAAGTTTGTGTGTGCTCATAGGAATAGTTTAGGGAAATTGCATTAGATTGTGCTCTTTTCTCTTTGATTGAAAGAAATTTGATTACTCTATCCCTATTAGCTAAGGTTTTCATTGTTAAATTGAATAGAAAGAATGCTTATCATGTTAGTTGCATTCTAGGAATTGAAAATACATCAAGTGGTGAACCTTGAAAGGAAAATTCTTAATCAAGGTCAACTTCAAAGTAACTTCAATTTACCTAATGGAGCATTGTCACCTAATGAATAAAATTTAGAGGTTCTAGGCTAGAGATGTGTTCCGACATTGTAAAAAATAGCAGATGTCCCTAACTTCTCTGCAATACATCCCGAGTGTGATATCTCATTCCACGTATGTGACTATATCATAGATCGTCTACGTACCTTTGGGTATATAGGGCGGTGTTACAGTATGTAAAGTATATGGGAATGCTCTCACTATGTGGTTTTACATTAGACAACGTTAATACAGATTGGGCATCCACGTACTTTTGGGTATATATGGGAGGACAACACTAGCTTGTTATCCATCCTTAGGTAACCAAGTCAGCTGTCTTGTACACTGTGATACACTGAACACAGCATTCGGGGAGATTGCATGCCCGTACTTCTCGGTTAGCCGGGAGGTATTTTGCAGTTCACAGTTGCTTGGTAAACCTTTTGCCTAGATTATCCCTCTTTTGTTTTTTTATGTTACTTTGATTAAAATAAAATTAATTGGCCGCGAATAACATCATCCACGCTCACTTCTTAGTTGGTCTTAGGTTGAAACATATGGCAACAAATCCAGAGTCCACCGATCAAGTGTTGGCTTATGGGGCCTCAACCAGGTTCAGAGTTATTTAGACAAACAAATCCCTACATTGCTGGCCCTTTCGGCATCAGCCTGCGAAGCATGGACTGAAGACTCACCCGAAGCAGTATGGGGGGATGCTGGAACCAAGTTTTTGCACCCTTGAGATGGTTGTGATGTCGGTTTAGTCCAAATATGTTTTCCTTTGTGCAAGTCGCTTCATGCTTTATTCTAACCTTCAGTACCTTCTTGATTTGTTACAATTGACCTTCGCACAACCCTAACCAGGGGCTAATATGATTTCGCACTGCTATGGCAGTGAACTGCACTATTTTCCAACCTAGACTGAATATCTTAGTTATGTTATTGACAGATATTAATTATCTTCCCGTAAACAGATATTCTAACTTGCATTCTCTTAACCAATACAATTATACACATCTGCACATCATATAAGCATTAGAAATGAAATTCATACCCAATATAACCAATGCATAAAACAGGAAATAAAGACGCAGAATTGATAGAAACTTCTCTTTATTAATACTTCCAGATAATTATAGACTTGACTCACCCTGCGCACTCAACTATAAGGGTCTGCACTCTCAGCTGCAGACTATTAGGCCTTTGCGCACTTAGTTGCAGAGCCTCTTCTTACTCTACAACCCAAAACTAGACTTTACACTTCAAAGCTATCTCTTATACATCATATGTTCTACATCTTCGATTAGATTAGTTGCCTTAACTACTTAGAGATTCACTCTATTTATATAATCCCATGGTCTGCGGACCATGGGTAGATCTTCTATAGTTGACATTACATTATCAAAATAAGGGTGGACAACCCTATGAATATTTAATAACTACATGCTCTGTGCCCACAAAATGCCTAGTATTTACATTGGAATTAAAAAACTTGGACCAAAATTTGGGCTCTAAGCCCCAAAATTACCCTTGGGGGATCCCGCATCCAACACACTCCCAACACAGACATCATGACTCACCCTCAAGTCACTCTATAGGTGCGGAGATCTTAGCGTGAAGACCTCTCAACTCTGATTGGATTGCTACAAGTTTGGCAGCGCACCCTAGCACACAACATTTCCTCGACCGCAGAAGTGCCGACTCTTATGCTGGTTGACACTGTGCCAGCCTGTGGAGTGCACCTACAACTCCTATATTCGTGTCTGAAGGGCCCCAATACCAACTACTGTTGCTCCTCAAACTAATGGAGGGCCTCTGCAGTGACATCCCCCATTGTTTCACCAATATCATGTAAGTTTCCTTCAATAAGGGTGATAGGGTTGAAAGAAGTCTTTGAGGCTTCCGTTTTCTTTTGCAGCCCTACCTGCTCTCGTGGTCGCAGATTTTTTAGCTAGGTGGACATTGTCTATGGGTCTGCACCACCTTGTTCTGTATCGGTCTCTGGTTCGGGAAAAGGTGACTTCTATCCTTCGTGCTCTACTTCTGCTATTTTCTATTGCTCTACCAACTACGTAGCATCGTGTACCGCCTGGGCTTTAGCCACTACTTCTTCTTTCCTGCACTTTTCCGCCAGCTGTGCCATCCACAGTTTTGTCTCTTTCTTCTTCTGGTGCATGGCGGAATTCTCTGCTTCCACCACGGAGCCAGCTGGAGCAGGCCACTCCGGTGGCCAAGACTTAAGGATCGTGAAAATTACATTGTCAGTCGCCAAGTATGGTAGCTCATGCCACATCTTCGTGGGGTCCTTCCACACCCTTATAAAGACATTGTGTAAGTTTTCTTTGAACTCCACAAATCTCTGCAAACTATTGTAGATAGTGGGAGATAACTGCGTCTTGTGATTGATTCACATCCTGATGTTCATCTCCATGAGCACGCAAAATATCTTGCTCTCTCTAATCCATTGTGCATCCCTAGTTACCCATAGCGAAGCGTACTTATCTACCTCGGGAAGGTCCTACGTGATCAATGGAACTAGCTATCTTCGGGCAACTTAGATGCCACCAGTACTATCGACAACAAGATCCATGCATAATGAAATGTTTTTCCCTGCTCTTGTGCCTCGTGACAGTTTGCAAGGAACTCACCGCATAGATAGTTTTCCCAGTTGAACTAGACCCCTTCTGCACATTACACTACTAGTGCAACCACTGGCACGGGTACCTCATCCACACAACGCTTCCGCATCACCTTCCCTGCCAATATCTGTGTCATGACCTTAACTACAGGGTTGTTGATGCTAGAGATGACATATCTTCGCTTCTTCTTCTCCAACTTAAATTTCTTTTTCATGGCCTCCATGATGGCCAAGTTATCACTCTTTCCCTCTGAAATGTTTGCTAGGTCCTCTCTTGTGCAAGGTAGCCGTGTGATCTAGTGAATCAAATGATCGGTGATGGGGATGGGCTCCTTCTGCCACAAGCACCCATCATGCACCAAGAAGAGCAATTTCGTAATGACGAAAATGGTCATTGGGGCGCGGTGGTAATGCGACAGCCACAGCAAGTTTAGCAGCCCTGCTTTCTCAACACCTCTGAGCCATTTTCACCGCTCCAACTCTATCATTCCAGCCGACACGTTTGTCTTCTGGTGGATTAGCTGTGTGGTCACCAAATGCGGGAACTTCTCATGGTCCATGAGGTCCCAATCTTCAAATTTCAATACGGGAACCCATCCCAGGTGTGCTCCCTTAAACACAATATCATCTAGGAGAAACGGAGTTTGCAAAGAGATATTTCTCTCATCTATATCTTTGGGCACCTTGGCTTTACCCTTCCACAGAGGAACATATGTAGGCACCCTGGTGAGAACGTCCACACCCTGGGTTTCGACTTCCATCTCTACATCTTCCTCCTCCACCGGGATTTATTCAAACTATTCCTCCTCATAAGCATCCTAATTGATGGCCTCCCCTTTTTCCTCCAATGTGAGCTTGGTCCTCAGTGGATTTCTAGGCAACAACTGCGCACTGGTATCATGGCCTACTTATCCTTCTTAAGTCTCGGTGTGTGCAGTGATTTAGGGACCTATGCAATTATTTTGTTGTTTTATGGGGCTTCTACTTCCATAATTTCCTTTGTGACTTCCTCATCTATCGTTGCTCTTGTATCCATGACTTCTTTGGGTGCTGTCATAGTGCGATTCTACAGTTCTCTCAGTGTCTTTGGTAATTGCTCAAGAAACAAATTCGATTTCAGAATATTGAATAAGTCTCGGTTCATGAATGCACAAAAAATAAGTTCTCAAATTTCCAGGTGTTGTTTTTTGGACAACCATTTGTAATTTATAGCACATTTTGAATTTGAATCTGACCGTCCCCCCCACATTTGGTTCATTAATGCTATATTAGCGGCATAATTTTTAGAATCTAGCCCATAAAGTTTGCCTTAAATGCATGTCGCCCACTCCATTTGACCTCAACCCAAGCATCACATCATGAATAGTGACTTTAATGGTCACTTTCTGGCTGACCCACACAGCAGTGCAGTTGTCCTTGTGCTATCGTGGACCCTATGACACCTTGCTACTACGCACAGTCCTGACATCGCACAGTTCTCGGGAAGAGTAGTTTATAGTCTAGCACCTCCTTTCAGCTGCCTAGAGTGCTAAGACTATTCTTTTCTCAGCTAGTTAGATGGTTAGGCCACCTGTGTATGGCTTCAAATGATTGCCATTCACTTTTCTTGGGAAGGTTTCTCCATTTAACTTCACCAACTATACCGTGCCACCACCGGTAATGTCCTTAATAACATACGACCCCAGCCAATGCATTCTAAGTTTCCCTAGAAATTTATCAAACTTACTATCATACAATAGAACCAAATCATTCACCTTAAAGGTGTGCAACTTAATATATTGATCGTGCCATGCCTTTTCGTGCTGCTTTTGGACCTGCTGGTGAAATCCAGCCAAAGATCGTTCTTCTTCGAGTTCCTCCAGCTGCGCGAGCCTCTCCTCCAGGGTTTCGCGATCCGTCACCTGTGAGCACTACTATGCGCAGACTAGAAACAATGTACTCCATAGGCATTACGACTTCCACTACATAGACAAGCCTGAAAGGTGTCTGTCCCGTCAGTTTCTTGCACGTCGTCTGATAAGCCCATAACACTACAGGTACGTGTAGGTCCCAATCACTTCGCTGCACATTGCATACCTTGATCAATGCATTTTCCAGTACTTTTTTGAATGCTTCTACGTGATTTCTCTTCCTACATAATGTATTCCTAACAATAAGAGCCATCTGCAAGTTTTCCTCCCCCCTAACACTTGCTTATTGACCAGGTATTTCAGCGTGGAGTACATGTGCATCTGTGCAAGTTGGGGCTATTTTCCATAGGCCTGCGTCCACTTGGGTAGATGCGTGCCGATCATTCTATCCATCATACTTTTCTATCAACCTCATCTTAGGCTTCCCAAATCATACTCTCATAATTCTCCTACATTCGCGCCAATTATCAAAACTCCCCTTGTGTGTACCCCACCATCTCATGGGTGTAGCGTGCAGTACCCAATTCAAGGCCTGGAAGGGCACCTCCCTTCAAAATGCATCCAAGAAGGTATCTACCTCATTTAGATCATAATAAGTAGGCAAATCTCTTACTTTTGTCGACACGCAGTGCAGCGACCTGGTCATCATATTGCAATTTAGCATAGTTACTTCATGTAACTGATTCTCCCAGGGCTCTATTTATTCATCAAAATCCGAAGTGGAGGAGCTCTCGCGCTCCCATGTAATCCACCCATCCGCGGTGGGATTTACCCAGTCTTGGTCTCGCGTTGTTATCTTGTAGATGTAGTCCAAATCATCATTGCTCTCATAGTCGCGGACCATATTTGTATAGCGCGATCCTTCAACAGGGTTCAGGGGTATAATTACGCGTAGTGACTTCTTCTCAGAGATCATTTTGCGTTTCTTCAGATTTATTACCCCATTCATATCAATAGCCCAGTCAATTCCTAGGAGCGCAGGGTAGGGATTTCTATCATCAATAATCTATATCACTTCAAAATCTTCCAGTGCGCTCGCTCCCTCAATAATCATAGTTATTCCTTGCAATCGCCCCATGGGTATTATTTTCTACTAGTTCTCGATCCTTAGCTGAATTGGATACCATTACAGTGTGGATCTTCCCATTCGCTCCCATGTCTGTTTTGGCAGAACATTTGCATCCGATCCCAAATCCAGGATGACTTGATCCATTTCGTATTCTCTGATCTGCGCGGTAAGTCTCATTGCTCGTCCTGTCATTGTCTTATGCTTTCCAATATTTCAGACTACATGTAGTTCTCGTGGCGCGATCCCAACGCATCTGTTGATGAGCTCATATAACCCTTTCACAACCTTACTATCAAGAAGTAACTTCATACATCTTTCAAGGAAATTTGTCAGCATGGATGGGTCCATTTCTGGCTTCGATTTGTCTCTGCTTCCTAAAGTAGAGGCATCAACAAAGTGCTTCTTAGCTTCAATGAAGGTTTCCCGAGTGTGCTCCAAATCAAACTCAGCTTCTTTTGCTAGGGCTTTGTGAACCCATGTACTCTCTTATGTATGCTTTCCTTTTTCATCTCCTATCGCGATTCCACTTCAGAGAACAATGTTTTGGTTCAGCTCTTCTTCGTGCGGCTCAGACCTCATCATCTGCAGGTTCTGAGTTAGGGGAGGTGGTAACACTACTTTGTCGTGTATCCTAGCTATCAGCGTAGGACAATCTTCCATCTCATGATCAAACAACATGAAATAGTTGCACGACGGGTGCGTAGGACAATCTTCCATCTCATGATCAAACAACATGAAATAGTTGCACGGCGGGTGTGCTGGATTAGTGAAAGCGTAAGCACACTGTCTTGGCCCTCCGCAATTAAGCAAATCAACTGTCTGCGACCTCTACTAGGTCCTCCTCTGCCTTGGCCTCGTCTGTATCCCTGAAATCCTGTTCATGCCATTCCTGCATTCTGGTCAAGGGGCCTTATTTTGGGTTGAAATCTATAGGTGGGAGTTCTATCCATCATCAATTCATAGCTTCTGCAAGTGCACTCGTCATGTCCCACCGACCTACAAAATTCACAGAACAACTATTGTGAATTTTGCGTATAATTCTGTAACAAGTGGTAGTTGTCTGTGGCATGTTTTCCTGCTATTTGATAGATCACGCACCACAAAGTAGGCGCCGCGTTAGGTCCTGCTTGGGTTTCCAGCCTCAAAGGCATCAGTCCTCCTTCTATGAGGTAATTTGTAAAAATTGGGCAGTGGTCTTTGTCATGACCCTGACTCTTGCATTTCACGCACCACACTTCTTCGCACACTTCTGGTTGAATTGTTCTATCCTGTTTTAGACTTTGCATCTCAAGGCATAGATTCTTCAACTGTGTGTGGATCTTCTGAACTCCTAGGTTAGGATCCTACATCGGGGTCTCATGTAGCCTCATAGCAATCTCTAAGGCCTCTACCTAAGTTGTTATCTTCTGTTCTGATAGCGCACTCCTTAAATGTGGTAGTAGCGAAGCTAAAAACCATTCGTGATGATGTCCATTTGTCAAATTCATATTGGCTTCATGGATTGTACATTTCAACCTCTGATCTAGTTCCCAAGGAGTCTCACTTGGTAGCGTCGTGATCTCTTTGAATCCCACAATCAACTGTGCTTTAGATTTAGGCCTACTAAATTCTTTATTTAGCATTGTTTGGATATCTGTGACTCTCGCAATCGGGTTATCATTGGAATACTTAATATACCAAGTTAGCACATGATCCTGCAGGGTGCTAACTAGCATAACTTTCTTTATATGGTCATCTGTAACACTTTGCGCTTCCCATATAGCTCTTACAACGAACTAGAATTGGTTCAGATCCTCATTTCCTAAACCTTTAAACACAGGAAACTTCACTGTGTTTGCCATATTGAATAGCGGTGCTGGTGGAGTTGGTATGGGTGAAGATGGAGGTGATGGCGATGAAGCTAATGGTGGTGTGGGTGGAGGTGGAATTCACGGAATTATTTGTCTTATTAGATGAATAGCACTTCACGAAGAGACCTTTGTGAGCTCTTGCTTATTCCCTCACGGAGGTGAAATCAAGGGGCTATTTTCTGGACCCTTATTTCCTTCATTCTTGTAAACCTTTCCACTTCACGTAGCCCCAAACATTAAGGTAATTGCATAATCCACTTTTCACACAACAACATTTTAATCCAAGTATTCAAAGACTTTACGTACTTACCTCGGGGTCCTTTGAGAAAGCATCGCTCTGCCTCATTGTAGTTGACTGAGGTGTCAACCGCAAACTCAGTAACAAATCCTCCTATAATACGATCAAGCCAATGATCAATGACGCGCACGATCTTATCCTCCGATGCTTCCAACCTTCGCACTAGCTCTGGGGTCCACACAATAGGACCGTCAAGTTTCCACCTTCCTTGGCTATTTTCTAACTTCATGATCCACTCGTATGTCTCAGTAGGGAAGGACGTGAAAAATATTTCGTGCATATCCGTATACAGGTAGCTGTCTAGCCACTCTTCTTTGATAGTTGCAGGTTTCTGTTCTCCTGCACCATGAACTCGTGAATTCGTCTGTCCAACTAGCCTTCGATTTCTTTCTTAGTTGGATTCCAATGATACGACATCACAGATATCTCATGCAGATTCTGGTCCTGGAAACAGAGCCATTTGTTGGCTTATGGGGGCCTAACCCAGGTTCAGAGTGATTTAGCCAAACACATCCCTACACTACTATCCCTTTCGGCATTAGCTCGCAGAGCATGGACTGAAGTCTCACTGAAAGAAGTATGGGGGGATGCTGGAACCAAGTTTTTGCACCCTTGAGATGGTTGTCATGTTGGTTTAGTCCAACTATGCCTACCTTTGTGCAGGTAACTTTGCACTATGTTCTAACCTTTAGTACCTTCATGATTTGTTTCAATCAGCCTTCACACAACCCTAACCAGGGTCTGAGATGCTTTTGCACTTCTCTGGTAGTGAACTGCACTATTTCCCAACCTAGACTGAATATCTTACTTATCTTATTGACAAATCTTAATTATCTTTGGATAAACAGATATTCTAACTTGCGTTATCTTAACCAATACAATTATACACATCCGTGCATCATATAAGCATTAGAAGTGAAATTCATACCCAATATAACTAATGCATAAAACAAGAAATAAAGTCACAAAATTGATAGAAACTTATCTTTATTAATACTTCCACATAATTACCTACTCGACTCACCCTGTGCACTCAACTGTAGCGGTCCATGCACTCAGCTCAGACTAATAGGCCTCTGCGCACTCAACTGTAGAGCCTCTTCCTACTCTACGACCCAAAACTAGACTTTACACTTCATAGCTATCTTGCATACATCATATGTTCTTCATCTTCGATTAGATTAGTTGCCTTAACTACTTAGAGCTTCACTCTATTTATATAATCCCATGGTTCGTGGACCATGTGTAGATCTTCTACAACCGAAATTACATTATCAAAATAAGGGCAGACAACCCTATGACTCTTTAATAACTATGCGCTCTGTGCCCACAAAATGCGAAGTCTTTACATTGGAATTACAAAACTTGGACCAAAATCTGGGCTCTAAGCCCCAAAACTGCCCTTGGGGGATCCTACGCCCAACATCAAGGAATTCCTTTTGATGGGAATCCTAGTCCTTTTCCTCCTTTTGGAAATATTGGTGCTCTATATATGGCTACATTGTCCCTTCCTGGATTTACCATTGGCTTGCTAGTATGGTTGTTTTCAACCTCCTTGGTTCAAAATGTCATGATTTCTCCACAATCCAGTACTCCTCCAAATAGACAAAATCAACCTACAGTTGATCCTAAAGTTGGCCCTTTGTTGTCTTCCTCAGTTATTTCTTCCTCTTCACCTGGTGAAAGTATTGGTACTAATAATGAGGTGGCTAAGAAGAAGAAGAAAGGGAAGAAGAAGGAGAAGAAGCAAATTCAATAGAGGGGCAACCAAACAACCATTGCTTTGAATGAAACATCTAATGAGAAACCATTTTTCAAGCCTCACAAAGTTCGATATCCATGCAAACTTTGTGTTGGAGACCATCTTCTTCGAAATTGTTCTGGTATTCCTTAGATCTTAGAAGAATGGTCTTCCCATTCACATCATCTTGTGTCATCAACTTCTGAAGATCATGCTAGTGAAACACCATCAACTAGTGGTAGTAAAGTTCATGGAAAAAAGGGTAAAGGTAAGTTTCCCTATAGGGTATGTGAAGGGAATCACCCCATTCCCTTTGTCCCTATCTGGATGAAGCCAAAAAAGTGATGGATAACCGTCCTACGTCACCGCAATGACTTCCATTTGGTTACAGGAGACTATCCCCTAATCCTTCACTAGTTGATAAAGTGACTCCCAAATCAACCATCGGTCAAACCCACTCTCTCTAAATGTGAATCCCATGAGTCTATACATGACTGATCACAAGTCGAGGAAACAGTTGACCCGATTTCATCTTCTGTTAATCGTACTTTTCTCGAAGAGAGTGAATATGATACCACTCAGGTTCTTTTCATTTCTTCAAATTCCAATGACCTTAGGGGAATCCTCCTGTTCCATCAAGATAGGAGGAAAATCTTTCAGCTCTCATAACTCAAGGGGTTAATTCTCCCATTTCTATGGTACCCCATCCAAGTAGTCTGGTCACTTCCTTTGATTGGAAATGATTGGCAGGATTCCATCTTCCTTCTTATGTGACTTTCCATATCATAGTACAGGTTTATAATATGGTTGTATCTAGCACTATTATAGATGAAGGCATCTATGAGTATCCTTTCCTACACTGCTTGGAAAGTGCTCGGTTCACTGCCACTTGTGCCTATTGCCCAGAATCTGTTGGTTTTTAATAGAGGAACCAATCAACCATTAGGGGATCCTTCCTTAGTTTCCTATTACTTTCAAAGGAAAAATTGTTTATCTCAATGTGATGGTAGTCCCAGGCCCTTTATATTACAATTTACTTATTGGGCGTGACTTTGTTTATGACATGGTAGCTATTGTTTCAACGCTCCTTCAAGTGATGTGTTTCTCGCATGAAGGGATAATTGTCACTGATGACCAGCTTTCATTTCCTAGTCCAAATATGGCTTCTAGTCAACCATCTTCCCTAAATGGTCCTTTTGTCCCAATGGTATCTTCCCCGCCATGGGTCAATTATGTGGCAACCTATTCCATGCCTACATCAACTGATGATCAATTTTGTGATGTTGTACATTATGTATTGGGGGCATTCAAACCAGATCTCGGATTCCTTGTTACAGATCCCTTCTAGAGCATTATTCTCCCATCTGATGATAATATCTTAGAAGTCATGACCTATTATGGATCATGAACAAGAACATGAGGATATTTCTTTTACTGTGTCAACCTCATTAAAAAATGAAATAGGTTCCAGAGCATAGTTCCTTGTCTTGTGTCAAGCTTGTTAAAAAATGAAACAAAGGGTATGAGGATAGTTCCTGGTCTTGTGTCAACCTCATTAAAAAATGAAACAAGGAATCTAAGCAGATTTACTTGTCTTGTGTCAATCTCATTAAAAAATGAAACAAGGTCCCCAGTTCCAAGTTGAGTCTTTGAGTAGATCTCATAAAATCCTAGTTGAGTCTTTCACTTGATCTTGTAAATGAACCTTCATTCCATCCACCTAATAGCCCTGAGTAGTCTACTTAGGTGAATGTAATGAAGCTTGGGGAGCATGCACCTAGTGGTAAAGTTAAGTCTCCATCCAGGTTATGTGGATGGAATCACCCCATTCACCTTTGTCCCTATCTAGATGAAGCCAAAAAGGTATTGGATAACCGTCCTGCTTCACTGCAGCAACGTCCATATGGTTAAAGGAGACTCTCCCTTTCACCATACTGGGGGCATGTAAACCAATCTCAAGCATAGTTCTTCATTTCAAGCTTGTGTAAAAATGAAACTGAATTCAAGCATAGTTCTTCATTTCAAGCTTGTGTAAAAATGAAACTGAATTCAAGCATAGTTCTTCGTTTCAAGCTTGTGTAAACATGAAACTGAATCCAAACATAGTTCCCTATGGTTCAAGCTTATGTAAAATGAACCCATTTCCATTTTAACCCTCGTGATTGTCATTCTATCAGCCTCTTCCATCATATGAGCCTTGGTTTTTCTCCTTCCATCATCACTATCTTCTTGGCTGATCATACACTTTCACATGGTTGATTTACCCTTTTTGAGGAATAGTTGCAATAAGTGCTCTTATTAGCTAGACTATTCACAAAAATCATCATTTTTTGAGAAGTTCCAACATCATCAGAACCAGTTGCTATCCTAGACACCATTTGTTCCTCAAACTGGAATCCTCTTTAAGCTCTTTCAAACTCTCTAAATATGAAAATATTTTCGAGCTCTTATCCTTTTCAGCTCATTAACGAATTGGAAACAACATCCACTCAATATAAGTTTAACAGTTTTTTAGGCTAAGATAGATTATTTATGAAAAAGGAATATGTTGACTGAAAATGGTCAGTAGGTTCTCTCTCGTATTGCTTTACGCTTTTTCAGGATCGAGAGACAAACCTATGAAAAGGAATTTGTGGATTTTCCTTTTCATCCCTTTTCAAACTCTCTAAACATGAAAAGGACCAAGTTATCATTGTCGTTAAACTCGTTAAAACATCAAATAGTGAAAAACTTGTGAATCATTATAAGACCGAGTTTCACCTTCAGTAGACTCATTAAAACATCACATAGTGATGGATTCACCCAAAGGGTGGAATTATACAACAAGCATACATTATCCTCCTCAAGCTTGATAAAGAATAAATAGGTACTAGTTAGCAATGACTAGGGAAAATGGGAAAAGGGGTAAACCACTTTTGGTAGCAGGTCGCTCTTGAACATGACACTTTCACTTCATCACCGTGACTATTTGGGTTGGGTTATCTACTTGATGGTCATCATACCTTGGTCTGTCATACCATCTATTACTTTTGTTTTGGTACAATGCTGCCAATACATTTTGTGTTGCCGACATGTTCAAGAGAAGTCACTCAATTAAAATTCATCCTTTGCAATACTCATAAACCTTCATTTTCATGACCGCCATTCCTGAACCTTGTGTCATCAGTCAAATTATGTCTCAAAAAATCATTACACTCATTTCGTGCCATTGGTGTGGGATACATCAAGGCCCTCCTATGATGAGTCGCTTCTTGTCGACATCAACACATTATCCAAGATGCTAACTTAGAAATTCCCCTTCAGTACCTTGAGGCTTTCATACATCAATGACAAGTTTCTCGCTTCCGACGATAGGTTGACATCACTAGCCTTCGACCAAAATACTTTTTATTGTGTTCAACATCAAAATATCTGTTCACACCATGCAAAATGTACTTCAGTACCTTGAGGATCATTATCATTATCGGTGATTTCTCTTGTGTTTGTAAACATCCTACATCATCGGTTGGTAATCATGCGGTGTCTTCCCACTTTCAACTTCAGATCACATATTCACATCATTAGACTCGTACTTTATTGAGTGATTGAACGATATAGAAGACCTCGAATCTAGTTTCATTTATCTGGGCTGTGATTTCAGGAAAGTACCAAATCATCCGTACAATGGATTTACATTGATGGTCATCCGATCATGGGTCTATATCTGTAGACGACTATATATGTACTTGTAATGAAAGTTTATATGCTGAGCATGGCTATGCCTTCCCTCGGTGATTCATGAGAAAAAAAAAATATCATCATATTATGCATTGTAATTGATGCAAGTAACCATCCACTTCAGAACCTCCTCATCATATCGTAAGGCATTTCACTCAACATTAACATTTTTTGACTTCATGCTTTAGGGGGAACTTGTTACAGATCTATTTAGGAACATCACTGCCATCATCCAGATCAGTACTATTATGGCTTATAAAACCCTAATTCAGTTGCTACATGCCTTAGACAAGTCAACACTTTGAATTCCTCCTTCCCTGATAGTTTCATAGCTTGAAGACATCTTGAAATGACTCCTAGAGGGACCAACGCAGGTAGGCCCATGCAAGGGTGCTCTACAGAGCACTTAGGACCATGCAAGGGTGCTCTGCAGAGCACTTAGGCCCACTTTGACCTACGTTGGGCGATATTGAGTGACATCTTCATAGAGTTCTGGGAATATTCTTATCTTCTGGAGCCTTCTAGAAGATTCCCACACTTATCATCTCCTATGAGCTCGAAAATGGATGAGGAATGAGTTGAGATAACTCCTATCGTCTCATCCCTTCCTCCATGGAACTAATTCTAAGTTTGGAAGGCCATTAAATACCCTCATTGATGATAAAACCTCCTCCATCTTCCTATAAATCGAGCACTCATCTAAGTGATCAAGGGCTGGACTTTGATGAATTGCAAGGAGATAATGTTAGTTTGAGAATTGAGACTATTGTAAGTGTCATTATGCTACCGGAATTTCATGCTTATGATGTGATGTGGATGGAACCAAAGCTGGAGGAGTGACTTCGAATCAGGCTTCATGGTTGTAATTCTTCCTTCTATTCAATAAAGTATTTACACCTTTTTCCATATGCTTATATTGATATATGATGCTTATATGTGTGAATGTATCTGATACCATTTACTTATAATCAATAGATCTTTTTCTTTGTCCTCTCATTCTCTTTGTCTTATCTATTGTTTATAGAAAAAGGTTAAAGTGCTTTAAGTTTTTTTTCTAGATATGGCTACTTATCTAGGGACTTAGTATTTATCCATAGATACCAAATTATTCCTAACAATGTATCCACAATCCAATCAGTTGTGACTTGTTCCATGCAATTAATTGGTATTAGTTATTCTTCTTGTTCCATGCAATAAGTTGGAGCTTTGTTTGTGTTAGATTTTCTGCAAATTCTGACGTGTTCAACAATGGTGGAAATTATGGCCAAAGGTGGTGTAGATTGAACATTGGGTGCAAGCCAAGGAATGGGGGAATGTTGAGCTCAAAAGAATTGCCACCCACAACCTTGGTGATGGTGCAAGGCCTGTATCAGAGTAGTCGGATCTTTCGAGGGCTCCGACAAGGAATTCTTTCGGAAATGCAACCAAACTTTGTCATCCACCTAAAACTTATGTGGCACCTGACGTTGATCATATTGTTGCTTTTAGTTGGCATTGGACTTCTCCAATATGTCGTGAACTTACTGGCGGATGTGTTGGATCCATTCAATAAACCTAGTTGCTTTGACATCCTTGGACTATACATGTGTGGATATTGTGAGTGTAGTCACATGAGGCATGGCAACATCAATCAGACTCAATGCTTGAAATCCTAGACCCAATTGAAGAGGATTGCAACAATTCAAGTTGTGAAGAGCTCTATTATAGTTGTGGTACACATAAGGAAGGCTCTCATCTTAGGTTCATGGATTCTTGGAGTCTCTATACATGTGGAGTATGTCCACTATCAACATGTTGATGACCTCTATCTGGCTATCAGTTTGGGTATGGAATGCATTTGATTTGGTGATCTTGGTGCCTAATAGTGTCTAGAGGCTCGACTAGAATGTGATCAAGAACCTACTATCCCTATTTGATACAATGGTCTCTAGGATCCCAAAATGTATCTACACTCGCTCAAAAAAGAGTTTGTCAGTTTCCTTTGCTGTGATACTCTTCTTGCAGGCTATCAATATAGCCATCTTAGAAACTTTTTCCACGACCATGTTGACAGTGTCAGACCTACTACCATTCAAAGGGGTCTCCCTGATATGTGGTCCCAATTAGACCTCACATCATTTGGTATAGGATCCCCATCCAGAATACAAATCGGTTTTCATCTACTTAAGGATTTTCCTTGGCTTTAGCTATCAGGGAGAGAGAGAATCATATATGTGCCTTTGAAAAGAAAGTAGGTGTGCTTGGTGAATGTTCGATTGCAGGTGTGTCAAGGTTCTTCTAAGAAAGAGGTAATAGTACTACCCCAATAGAAACATACACAAGCAAGAAAGATTCATCTAACATCCAAAAGAGTAGTAAACATAGATGCAACGAAAATTACAACCATTACAACACATTCTCAATAAAATAAGCACTAAAATAATCAAAATAGTTCAACTACTCTAGTACAGGTGAAATAAAACATGAATCATAAACATTTATAGAACAATCTTACAAATATTCATAATCCATGCATGAGAAAGGTGTTGGCCATCAAGCTTCAAATATTAAGTAAAAGTCCCAAGACACATAAATACAACGAACAACACTAGCTCCAATAGTGGAGTATTGGAACCACTAATTGCTCCCCAGAAGTACTAACTCTGCCTTTCTAATGCCTTATGGGAGAAGAGAATGTGAAAATTCCTTTTCTTGTACAATGAGGGTGTATATATAACAAATGGGGTGAACCTTCACCTCCCTTATGACTCTTCAACTACCCTCGTGACTGTTTGGCTTCCCTATGACTTTTCAACTCTTACATGACTCTTTACATTATGTATATGTCCTTTAGACTTCCACTTTACAATACATTTTCGAATAAGAAGTTACATAATCCACAGATTGATGTGGCACATGATGACTAATGACATGAACTACATGATGACATGGCAATATCAAGCCATTCTTTTCTACTACTTTTTTTGTGTCTTCTTGAAGATGATTTATTCTTCCACTTCCATATGGCTTAGAGATGAGGAGTCTTCAGTGTTATTAGATCTTGAACTATTGTCACAAATTGATGTCCCTTTTCTTCCTCCTGATTGATCAAATTGTATCTTCAAATACAAATTTATCTTCTAGCATGGTCTCCTTCTCCATATCCTTCATCATCTTGTCATAGCATGATATAGTACTTGCATATGCAATTCTCTCATGACTAGAAGACATCCGTCTGGTAAAACCCTAAACTAAGATGGTGCACAATGATCCACTGGTTGGGCTAAAACTCAGTGGCAGTCTAAGAGAGAGGCTTAGGGACAACGTAATTTCGTAACTTAGGAAGTCAAGGGTTAGGAAAAAGCATTTAGACTACAGAATGTGAATTTTAGGCTGGATTGGGCTTGAGGATTGAGTAGTTGAGGGATTCAAAAAGCTAGGCTGAGGGCTTAAGCACTGAGTTTTCCCATTGCACATTACTAGAGAGGCTCAAGCCTAAGGCTTGAGGATTGAGACTGCACAATGCACAACTTAGGGCTAATTGGAGGGAAATATTGCGTAGTTTTGGAGCTTAGGGGTTAGGCTTGAGCACTAAGATTACTTAGCGCACAGTTATGGGAGGTAAAAAATGTGCATTGTGTAGTGCCAAGAGACAAGGTTGTTGCTTGAGGGCTAGGACTATGCAATGCATAGTCTAGGCTGGCTTAAAGAGGTTGAGTGGCCTGATCGTGGGGTTTTCCCAATTTTTACTAAGTTTTGGATCAGTGTAATGCATTATAATATGCAAGTCTCCAAATTTTCCAACACTTGAAATAAGTTTTTGGGAAAATCATTTATCAATACTGCATAACTAACTATAGATATACATGTCATGATCCATTCAATGACCTCGGCATAAATCTTGATCTTGTGTAAGGTCAAACGAAGGAAAGTCCAGTTCACATAGTCATATGCCTTATGAAGATCCAATTTTAAAATGATAGCCTCCTTCCTACGAACCTTAATGGGTTGTATACTCTCTTGAGCTATGGTCACAACATCTTGGATTTGACGATTATTTAAAAAATCAAATTGTTCAGGAGAAATAGAAGTAGAGAGTTTTACCTTGAAGTGAGTCGCAATGATCTTTGATATTAACACCTAAAATTGATATATACAAAACACCATATCTAATGCCTTTGAAAATCACCTTGAAATTAGTACTTACAATCTTGGATTGTATAGTTTTACCTTTAGTGAAATCGACCTTTCTTTTTTGTGATCAACAGTAACACTCATTGAAAAAAATTAGTTGTTAGGCTAGGAGCATAAAATATATTCTTTATCAATGTTATGCCTCCACTTGTTATTTGAAAATGAACAATTCCTACTTCTTTTACCTCATGAGGTTTCTCATCACCCAATAATTAAATCAATCTCCAGAACTACACTCCTTAACCTCTTCAAATACCTCTTTATTGAGAGATGTATACTCTCTTGCACCAAAGTCAATATACAAGATATCTTCACAGGAAACTTTAGTAGAAAGGGAAGATAATAATGATAAATTTTCTATTTGATTAGGCAACTCATAAATTCCATCGACAACCTTATCTTGATGGAACTGTCTATTACCATGTTGTTGACACATTTTCGTTTCTAGGAGGCTAGTGTGTCATCCCCTAGTTAATATTCCTTCATTGCAAATAATTGTAATTAATTAAAGCGTTAAGAGAAAGGGACATAGATTCTAGTTGCTTGAGGAAGGAGATTGCTTGAGGGATTTGTTGTTCTAAATATAAGTCATGGTTGGCTAAGTGGTTTTTAAATGGTATAACTAGGAGAGGAAAAGAGATGACTCTCACACATACGTAGAGTAAGGTAGTTAGCAAAGAAACGATTAAAGCACACAATGATAAATCTCTAGAGAAGGTGAATTAGTTGAGGAACCTTTAAGAGGCTTGTTGGCTGAAAAACATTATGGAGGGAAGTGGCTTGCCTAAAGGCTGAAGAACCACTGGAGGTTTGTGGACTGATGAAGCATTTCCTAGGATAAAAGCACCCAGGTGCTTGGGGATCTGATGAACCACCAGGTGTTGACAACACTGGTGCATACTCTCACTGATGATTTCTTTGGTAAACATTACTTCTATGCTTGTACAACAACTTATCTACTAAATAATATTCCTTTATTTTGACTCTCGTCTCCTGAATGTGAGCTAAAAACTCTTTGCACAATGAAATCCTAGCATGGATGTGATTATGCCTGAAAAGAGTAAATGATAATGTGTGTAGTTGGTAGATGATGGCAGTGTGGTTGTGTGGTATCCTATTTCAGTTGTTCTGTTGGTTGAAATTCATAATAAGTGCTTCACCTCAAGCACTAGAATCTATCTCAGGGGTGAAAGCTACAAGTGACGATGGTTGTAGCTTGTCTATTGTTGAGTGGAGAGTGAGAGTCCCACTCTTAGTTGCCAAGTCTCTTACAATATAAGTTCATTCTTATGTTTTGTGCTTGAGTTTGTTATTATGTTTCTTTTATCTGCATAGAAATAATGTCATGCTAATTTCATGGAGTGTTGTTAGTACAAGAATGTAAATGATTGTGTAAATATCATGTGATATGGTCCATTGCTTGTGGATGTGCTAGTATTGAAATAACTTAAACCTACCTATGCATGAAGGGATTGAAATCTCCGTAAATGAGTAATTTATTTTTGTAGACTTGTTGGAATATTTAGTCTTCATATTATTGTCAGACAAATGTTGACAATAAAGAATGTCATTCATGTGCAAAAGCATTTCTTGAATATTTTACAGGAATGGTTCAATTCCTGTAAGTATTCGAGTTTTCCAATTGGTCTAAATGGATTTTGTATTGAGAGATGGGTAGATATCTATAATATTTATCGTTTTGTTGAAGGATTGTTTCAATTTACTCTACGCTTGAAATCGATCTAATTAGCTGAGCATGAAGGATGAGAAAATACTTGTTGTTAAAATGCTCTCTCTGTGTTTAATGGCCTATGTAATTGGCCTGTATATCTGGCTGGTATTTATTTATAAGCCTAGGGAGGATAGTGTTAGTCATATGATTAATATGTGTGTGTGTGTGTGTTGAATGGGATGGGTTGATCCCTGTTGAAATCTTTGGAGGGATGGCACACATTTATATACATGTGCTTTGCACACTGCAGGCCAAGGGGGATTTCTAAAATTATATGTAAATCAAGTCAAAGTTGGTGTTAGGCTCCCAAATTCATAATAAAACCACCACGACTAAGACTTGGACTAAGTCTGGGCCTGTACATATATGTAACAAGTGCTAAGGGAAGAGTCCCTTAAAAAACTACCGGATTTGAGCATATTCATATAGTACTCATAGGGCCCAGGCGCTAAACCACAATGAATTATATACAATAGAACCACCATGATCGATTTATGAGGGAAGAAGGGTGCAATTTCTTCACCCTTTACTTATGTTTACTGGTTTAGAGATCTGAGGGGCTAGGGAACCCAAGCCTGGTAGGCCATGTGACCTGGTGCCATAACCACATGTGTAAGCATGGGATATATGGGGCGTTTATGCATGAGCATCCATGGGCGTTGAATGACCCTGGAGGTTTTAAGTGAAGTATCAAGGGAAAATCCTGGGGTCAAATTCCAAGGACGAGGTGGCGGTGGATCCTATTTCCCAACACATAAATCGGGGATAACCCTCCAATTTGCACATAACTGATAAGCTATGAATGGCTACATTTGAACGTTATGTGGGACCCCGCCCATGTATGCAGAGTGACAAAAGATGATATCACCCTGGACCCCAAACCCTGAAATATTTGGATGCAAGGCTTCATAGAACTGTCGAGATCTATTACCCATGATGACTTGGCATGTGGGGCCCATTCTACGGGGAAAATCATTGTGTGGAATGTACACATTCATTTTTTGGTTGAAGGGAAGGCCAAGCCCAAATGTGGAGTTGTCATGGCCAAGGTAGCCCAAAATATTGTCCCCAAAAGTTCAGTGAGGAGTAGTGTTGAGACCCACCAGGATCTAACTCCGAGGGTGATGCGACCATAGAGGGCCCACACCCACATCCTTTTGAATACTATATATATATATTCTTATTTTAAAAATAGGTCCGGTTGAACAAAAATCAGTCAAGTCAGTCGGTTAACTCTCTGAGATATCAAACCAGCCCAACAAATCTTATTGGTTGGTTGGTTATGACGGATTGGGTATCGAATCGGTTGGTTTTGGTACCAAACTAGCCGGTTTGGCCGGTTTGTACCTAAATGACCATTTTTTGTAAAAAAATTGTCGGTTAGGAAGCCACGTGGTTGGGCATGTTGATGGGACTCCCAATTAGTTTTTGGAGGTGGTTTTTAGCAAACCATGGTAGGTTCCCTTGTAAATCTCCCCCCCAAGCTTATAAAAGGATGCTTAAGCTCATATTTTCCTCACACATTCAATTTCTAGTGTTTGTGCATCTGAGAGCTTGGACAGTTTTGCAACAACATTAAATTTCGGAGCAACAATAACAAGTTTGGAGGTTTTTTGTCATCTTGGAGCTAGTTTGAAGCTATCTAGTGGAGTTGGGGACAGGGAAAATTTTAAGGATCAAAATCTATTTTAAAATTTAGAAGCTTTGGTGAATCTCACTAGTATCTAAGATGCAATCTATAAAATATTTGTTGATATATTTTTAAAAATATTTGAATTTCTAATGATTTTATATGAAGACTATATATTCAACAATTTTTAGGGTAAAAAAAAAATTACTATAAAATTTAGGCTAATCATTTTTAGAAAAAATGGAAATTAGCAAATCTTTTCTTTGGAAAATTCATGGAAAATTAGCCCACTTGTAAATATTAGCCCCTACAATTTTCCATGGTTGGGGGTGTTAATCTTAATGTAGATATGCTAGTTGAACCAAGAGTTGAAGGAAGTGAACGAACAAGACCAAGCATGGAACATGGTAACTCATGAGGGAAGCTACAGTCATATGGCTCAACAAACTCATGGTTATAGTTCTACTAGGCCTAATGATGGTGCTCATGCTACTACTAGTATTGTTATTGAGAGTGGAGAGGAGTTTCAAGAGTTCCTCAAACTATGAGCTAGATGATGTTTATGTAGCTCTCAATGATCATCCCATGTGTAGTAGTGGTGATGAGTTTGACAAGTGATCATGTCAATCATTGATTTGTAGTAGGCTAGTGGCCTAGTAGCTTGATTTGTAGCATTGTTTTTAGACTTGAGAGGTCATTTAGAGCCTCATTGTAGGATTGTTTTGGGACCCTAGATTCCATTTAGAACTAGAGGCCATTTAGAGCCGCATGGGTTATGCATTATGTCAATGATATCATTGATATGTATTGCACTCGGTCCCGTTTTAATATATGCAACCTTACATGGTATATAGATTAGAAGGATTTTCATATTTTATCGCTAATGGTTTGGAATCATTGTTTGTAATCTTCAAATATATTTTTTTCATTAAAAATAATTATACTATTTAATTTATCTAATTCAGGTTTATTGAATATAGTTCTATCCAGGTTGATATGGTTCTAGTTTGAATCACGGTTAGATAGGTGGTTAGTTCGAAAATTGGTTCATGTTCTTAAAACTATGATATATATATGTGTGTGTCTGTGTATGTGTGTGTGTTTGTGCCATAGAGTAGGGATTAATACGTGACTCCAGTTTGAATGGGTTTGCAGCTACCACTTGGCATGTCATGGCATGTGATTTGGTAGCCACGTGGACACCATGTCCACTTGGTAGGTTAAACCAAAATGCCTCATTATAATTGGCTGAGAATTTAATTGGCCATACATTTCAATATTGGAGTTAGATTCTGAAAAAAATGGTATTGTTAGAAAGGTCGTGACGAGATGAATACAATGATTCTATCTATTTTATGTTTTAAAAAAGATTTAAGTGGTCCAAAAATTTAGACCCCACTTCCATAACTAGACCTTGGAGGTTGGGTCATCATAGTAACTACATCCTTCTACCCTTGATTAGGGCCAAGGATAATAGCAGGTATGTTACAATTAATTTCTTTTGTTGAAGAATGTAATTAGTGTTGGTCTTCATAATTGTACTTGAGTCATGATGTACTATATTTGTCAAAAGAAATTTTATTATTGACTTATTAAAGCATGGATTTCATGATGGGTCAATGTCAATGGTCAAAGAAACAATTAAGTGCTCTAGGATTTTGTTGAGTCAAATTCAAATTTAGCTATGTAAATGCTTCTTGGGATCATTGTATTAAATAAAGAAAATTATTTGAGTCATGATATTTTCTCAACCATCAAGTCAGCCTTAATATTTTCAAATCTGGCTTCAATTTCATATTCTACAAGTCGGCTTATCCTACTAGTCATGTCAGCTCATTATATAGGTAGAAAAAAATATAAATACCCCAATGAAGTCGACCTAATGTAGAAGAAATCAACAAGTTATTATGACTACAAACAATAATGTTCAGGGCCAGAATTCTCTACATTTTAGGGTCTAAGTTCTCTACATTACAGGGGTGTAAGTTCTCTATCATTTGAATCTATAGAAGGAAGAGTTCTTGACTAGGGTTTCCCCTATCTAGGCTTTTTCCTTTGATGTGTGCCTACATCTTGTGTCTTTCTTTTTTTATTAAATGGAATTAGTCTTGATTATTAGAACAAGATAAATTTGAAGAACTAATAATAAATATCACAAGATAATGTTATAATAAGAGAAATCAACTAAAGTAAATTTGTTGCCCTAATGGATTTCTCAACATGGTATCAGAGCTAAGGTTAGTTGGAAAAGGAAGTTGGAATGTCACTATTGTTTGAAGGGGTTACTAAGACAAGAAAAAATGAAATATTTTGAAAAATGTTTCAATTTAAGAACAAATTCCTTAAGTGTCCATAGGAGTGAAAATTTGTAGGTAACCCTATGTAAAAACTATGTCATTTCAGGATTTCTATAAGGGCCCTCACCTAAAAAATTGAAGGTTATTAGGCCGAGAATATTCCTATGGAGAGAGAGGTAAGGAGTATTAAGATCTCTTATGGACATAGGAAGTTAGTCACTTCCTAAGGTTCAGGTCTGTAGTTTCATAAAAATTTTAGAAAGGCCGAAAATTAGTCTTCAAAGCACCCAAGGAAAGACCTACTATATGTTCCAATATCATTCTTCCTTAACAAGAATATCGAGATCTGTGGGCTTAGATTTGGAAGGCTTTCTATGGACTAGAAGAATAGTGAGTCATAACCTTTAAAAGAAATGAAAATATTGAAGTTATAAGAATCATTGTAGGTCTGTCTAGAAGATCATTTCTATGATATGACAAATCCTATCCTAGAGAAGCTGAAACTACAAAATAATGGAATTGACGAAGATCTATGCAAGTATCATCTCCATAGTCCAACGAAGCCTATATAGAGGCCATGCATATGTCTCCTATAAAGAAGCATCCATCAATATTGAAATATGTAAAAGAAGACTTGCATGCATAGTATATCACTAGGAAAGCATGAAGTAGTGACATAAAAACTCAACCTTGAAAAGAATCACACACCCAACTCATGTAAGTATTGATAGTACTCTTTAACATTTACCTCAAGCAGTGAGAGTTCTAGGTACTTTTTCCCTCGATCTTTAGTAGCTAATTGTGGCCAATCTAATGGATGATTTCTAGTATCATCACTTCTAGGTAGGAGCTAAAACCTTTATCTTTATTTCAGTGATTCCATTCTATGATGTCAGGCAATTTTTTCTTGGTTTTTTAGGGTCCCGAGGTTACGAAATTTCCCCCTAGGACCAACGCGGTCCAAAGGGTTGAAAAGTGCGTTGCACCCAGGAAGTCATGCACTGTAGGAAGAGGTGCAGTGCTATGGTTTTCTCTCCTCGGGTGCATTGGGTGCAAATGTAAAGTTTGTTTATTAGTTTTCCCTCAAAATTTGATAATTTTTTTTGCATGAAAAGGATCCTAATGAATCTATTGATGATGTTTCAGGGGTTCATCAACACAAAATGGCTTTGATATGGAGACAAAGAGCAAATGAGTAACAATATTTAAATGCAACAAATGATCCTGCTACCCTCCAGGCATTAAAAAACCGTGGATTACTAAAATTCTTCTGGCTACCTAGTAAGAGGCAATATATGGAGTTGTTGAAATACCTTGTTCATTCATGGAATGTTTAGGCAAAAGCATTCAAGTTTGAGGAACATCTACTTGAGACAAAGGTAGAGGATATCTGCTTTCTCACAGGAATGTCTATGAGGGGTTACCCCATATCTCTTCTAGGTGGGAGAAGTGGTGGGGACAATGAAATATTATATCACCACCTATTCTAGACCTCAAGACCAACCAACAAAGAATGAAAAGATCAGTATAAAAGATGTAACCCGGTTACCTTTGAGAATGATCCTCCTCATTATTACAAAATTTGTAGGTAGCTCCACATTTCATGTGGCAAGCATATCATATATGCAATATGGATTGGAGTGTCTAGAGCCAACACTCTTCAACTGGAGCGAGGGAGTTCTAATAAACATGAAAGAACACTTGACTAAGGAAAAAGAAGGGAAAACTAAAGAAATTTGGATATTATGCGATCTTAGTTTCTTTTGCATTAGAATGAGTTCCATTACTTCAGCCTCAAGCATATCATACTTGAGCCTATCAATCTAAGGGTGCCACAAATGAGGAGGTGGATAGATCATATGTCTTGACATGCAAGGTCGTCAGTGATCATATTTTCACTATATTTATTTGGATGGATGTGCAGATAGTTTATCATGATCAACGAATATCCTTACACGAGCATCAATTTCCATGATGACCTTGAGCTCGTGCTTCCTTAAGGAGAGGAATGGGGTGCTTCAGGTAAGAGATTTCGACCTTTTAAGTTTTATAAGTTTTACAAATTTGTTTTGTGTTTTTTTAATGTTTTTGAGACTAAACTATTGATGTTTCATGCAGATGTTAGACCAATTCAACCTATTGGTGTTTCATACATATGTTGTGTAGAGGAATAACAATAGGAGGTTGCAGTAGAACTAGCATAGATCGTTGCAATGGGACAGGATATGCTACGAGATCCAGATGTAGCAGAGGTCCTATCAAAGGTAGAGTTCCTGTTGGGAACAGGTTCCCCCAAGAGCACTTTTGGGGTCAAAAGCCAATGTTTTGTATGTAAAAATGTAAAGTCTCCGCATTTTGTGGTCGCGGAGCGCGAATATGTAAAAGTGTCAAAAAGGGTGTCCACCCTTATTTTATGTAAGATATGTCAGGTTTAGGAGATCTACCCATGGTTCCTAGACCATGGGATTGTATAAAAAGGAGAGTCTTAGAAGAGTCTAAGGAAGATCTTGGTAGATGTGGATGTAATGAGTCTGCGAGAGCTAAGAGCGAGATTCTTAGCATAGAGAAAAGGCTTTGCAGCTGAGTGCGGAGAGACATAGGGTAGAAGTCCGCTACTGAGTGCACGGACCCCTACAGCTGTCTGCGCAAGGTGGTTAGAGTTTGTATTACTTTGAAGATATAAATAAAGAGAAGTATTATGCAAATTACTATGTATTTAGTCTTTGCTAATGCATTTGATTCCATTGTGTTATGATCTAGGTTTATATTATAATGTTTATTTGATACATGAAAGTACGTAATTATATCTATTAATTGAATGCGAGTAGCAATATCAGTTTACACAACGATAACTATAATCGACTGGTAGGATAAGTAATGACTTAATATAACTAAGGAACCTCTACAATACATCGTCATAGAAGCACAAAAATATAGGAACCATAGTTAGGGTTGCGCGAAGGTTAGTCGCATAACCTCACGAAGGTAGTAAAGGATGGGATAAAAGGTAGATTGATAGAACCCAAAGGCTCAGTGACCTGTGCGAAGGCAGGGGTAAGAAGTATAAAACGACATCATTACCATGTCAGGGTGAGGAAACTTGGTTCCAGCATCCTCCCATATTACTTCAGGGTCCACACTTTGCGGGCTGATGCCAAAAGGGCCAGTAGTGTAGGGATTTGTTTGGTTGACTAACGTTGAACCTGGGTCAATACCCACAAAACCAAAAAATGATTTCGTTTCTGGGACCAGGATCTGCATAAGAAATGTGTGATGTCGTATCACTGGAATCCAACTAAGAAAGAGATAGAAGAATGGTTGGATAGAAGGATCCATGAATTGGTGGCGTAGGAGAACATAAATCCATGACTAACAAAGGAAAAGTGGCTAGACAAGTACCTGTATACAGAAATCCACGAAATCTTTTTTTTCTCCTTTCCAGTTGAGTTATACAAGTGGATCATGAAGCTAGCATATATCCAAGGAAGGTGGAGGCTCGACGATCCTATTGTCTGAGCCCCAGAGTTAGTACGATGACTGGAAGCCTCTGAGGATAAGATTGCCCACTCTATCGATCATTGGATCAATCATATTCTAGGAGGGTTTGTGACTGAATGCGCGATCGATACCTCAGTCAGTTATAGTGAGGCGGAGCGGTGCTTCTTCAAGGGTCCGCGAGGTAAGTACTCTAAGTCTTTAAATATTTGGATTAAGATGTTATTGTGCAAAAAGTGGGTTATGCAAGTACCTTGATGTTGGGATCTATGTGAAGTGGAAACACTTATAAGAACGAAGGGAGAATGGGTCCTGAATATAGCCCACTGATTTCACCTCCTCTAAGTGATGACGAGGGAGTAGCACAAGCTTCTCCACGAAGTGTAGTTAAGTTAATAAAATAGGGGTTCCCGTGAATACCACCTCCACCTACAACACCTCTGCACTCACCACTGTCACTTGCGACTTCACCCACACCACTACCACCTCCACCGTAGTTCAACATGGCGAATTTAGTGAAGATGCCATTGTTTAAGGGCTTGGGGAATGAGGACCTGGAAAAATTTTGGTTTGTCATAAAATTTGTATGGGAAGCTCAGGGCATCACGGATGATCACATGAAGAAGGAAATTTTGGTTAGTTCTTTGTAAGATCACGTGCTAACCAGGTATATCAAGTACTCTAATGATAACCCAAACGCCATGTTGGCCGAAATCTAGACGACGTTGAATAAAGAGTTTAGTAGGCCTAAATCTGAGGTGCAGTCAATTGTGGGATTCAAGGAAATCACGATGAAACCAAGTGAGACACCTTGGGAGCTAGGTCAAAGGTTAAAATGTATGGATCGTGAAGCTAAAATGAATTTAACGGATGGGCAGCGCCGCGAGTGGTTCATGGCTTTGCTCCTACATCACCTAAGGGTTGCGCTATGACAACAAAAGATTAAGACTCGAGCAGACACCTTGGAAATTGTAATAAGATTGCATGAAACACCAATGCAAGATCTGAGTCTGGGGGTTCAACAGATCCATGTGCATTTGAAAAATCTTTGCCTCGAAATGCAAAATCTGAAGTAGGAAAGAACAGTTCGACGCAAGGCGTGTAAAGAGGTATGGTGCCTGAAATGTAAAGGTTAGGGGCATGAAAAAGACCAATGCTCGGTCTTTGTGAACTATATTGCAGGAGGAGGACTGATGCCTTTAAGACCAGAAGCCCAAGTAGGACTGAGCGTGGGGTTTACGTTGTGATGTGCTATATATCAGGTAGTAGGGAAACATATGACTGGTAATTGTCACTTGCTGCAGAAGTTTGTACAAACACCGCAACAACTGTTCAACAACTTATGTAAGTTGGTAGGGCATGATGAGCGCAATTTTTGGTGCTACGAATTGATGATGGATACAACAATCGACTATTGTGTTCAGGTAGAAACACAACCTCCTGACTAGGGCACTGGGATGGCACAGATAGGATTTTAGGGGTGCGGATGAGGCCAAGGTAGAGGAGGACTTGGAAGAGGTTGGGGACAACTGATATATTATGATTGTGGGGGACCAAGACACTATGCTCGCGAGTGCACTAACCCAACACGTCCATTTGTGAAAATATTTTACTCAGTTTGATCATGAGACTGAGGACTACCCTACATTGATAGCAAGGATACACGACAAAGGGGTGCTACCTCCACCACTGACTCAGAACTTGCAGATGACGAGGGCTGAGCCTCGTGAAGAAGATCCAAATGTGAATATAGTGCTATGAAGTGGAATTGCAATGGGCAACGATAAGGGGAAATCACCTGAGGACAACGCATGGATCTACAAAGCTCCAGAGAAGGAGGCAGAATTTGATTTGGAGCATGCGTGCGAAACCTTCATGGAAGCTAGGAAGAGCTTCACTGAGACCTCTACCTCAGGAATCTAGGATAACCCAGTTAAAGAAGTGGACCCTTCTATGCTTACGACCTTTCTAGAAACCTGCATGAAGCTACTGCGCGATAGAAAGGCTATAAAGGGGTTACAGGAACTCATAAATAAATGCGCTAGAAATACACTGGGTGAACTACACATGGTACAGAAGATTGGTAAGCATAAGGCAAGGACAAGACGTGAGATGAGACTCACCGCGCAGATAGGAAACTATGAAATCGATAAAGTTATTCTAGATCTGGGGTCAGACACAAATGCTTTGTCAAAGAAGACTTGGGAGCAAATGGGGAGACCCACGCTGCAGTGGTCTCTAATTCAGTTAAGGATGCAAAACCAACAGAAAATCATCCCCATGGGCCAGTTGTAGGGAGTAACTGTAGATATTGAAGGTGCGAGCGCATTGACTGATTTTGAAGTAATATAAATTGTGGACGACAACAACCCCTACCCTATGCTCCTTGGAATTTATTGTGCTACTAACATGAATGGCACAATCAACGTAAAGAAGCGGAAGATGATATTTGACAAGAAAACGCTTCAAGTAGTATTACCCCTAGATCCTGTAGAAGCATCGCACTAGAATGAACCAGTCCACGATTATGAAAGCGATTACGATTTGGACTGCATATATAATATAACAGCACAAGACCAAGATTGGGTGAATCTGACAACTGATGGACGAATTACATGGGATCACGAGAGTTCCTTCACCTCAGACTCTAATGAAGAATTAGAGCGTTGGCAGAATTGGCTACCTGAATTAATCACGCTGAGTTGTAACATGATGACCAAGCTGCTACGTTGTGTGTCACCAGAAATACGAAATCTACCCACTTATGATGGCTTCAATGATGTGTATGTCTTTCTGGATGCATTTGAGAGGGAAGTACTAGACAAGCAGCGCTTCCAGGTTTTGGACTGGGCACTACATGCTACGCCCGCAAGATGTTGGGGTATGCACAAGGGTAGTTTTGATGACTAGCGTGAATATAGGAGGATGATGAGAACATGCTTTGGGAAGCCAAAGGTACGAATAATGAACAAGTATGACGGGAAGGATGATCCATGCGAACACCTGGCCAAATGGGCTAGGGCTTATGGTGTGAAGCCCCAACCTGAATGGGTTCTGGTTTTTTGTTACACCCTGGATTTCATCCCGATGAATTTTTACTTGGAGACAGAGCTCCGCCACAGCACAGGAGAATGGAATTTCTTGCATGAAGGGTTCATAATGATGTTCAGCTTTGAAGATAGCTTTGACTATATTATTGAAGCACTACAAGAAGTTAAAGCAATGATCTTTATGATACTGTGGGATCCTTTATAATTGATTCAACCTGATTGGACTACTCAGCTGAGCTGCATGCTTAGATGCTATAACGTGACTATTGAAGAAGAATACGTGGACCCCCAGAAGATTAATATTCCTGAAACTGATGGACACCGTGAGGTTGAGGGACCGCCAATCGAGAATCCTAATATAACTACACTATTGAAAACTAAACAAATAAACATTGGCACAAAGGCAAAGCCCAAATTCGCATAGATTGGAGATTACTAGGATGACGTGACGGTAGAAAAGGTCGCTGAATTGCTCTGTGAGTACGAGGATTTGCTCCCTACCAAGCTTACAGAGTTAAAGGGGATAATAGGAGACTTGGGCATTATGAAGATCACGTTAAAACCAGAGGCAAAGTTGGTTAAGCAAAGACCTTAGCATCTCAATCTGAAGTAAGGAGAAGGTCCACTTGGAGTTAGATAAGATGCCCGCGACAGGCATCATTGAGCCCATAGAGGAATCTGATTGGGTGAGCCCGATGGTAATACAAGAAAAGAAGCAGAAGGATGAAATAAGGATATGCGTAGATCTTAGGAAGTTGAATGACGCTTGCATGCATGATCCTTTCCCGACTCTGTTCACTGATGAGGTATTGGATAGTGTAGGTAGCCAGGAAGCATACTCCTTCACTAGTGGGTTCTCTGGGTACCATCATATCAAAATCACACTTGAATATAGAATCAAGATGACCTTCGCGACTAAATGGGGATGTTTCTAGTACACCGTAATGCCTTTCATATTAAAAAATGTGCCTGCAATTTTTTCGTGCGTAGACATTGCTACATGCAAAGACTTCATTCATAAGTTTCAAGAGGTGTACCTTGATGGCTGGACTATGTTTGGATTGGTAAAACACCATGTGGCAATTTTACGCTGGATGCTAGATACCTGTCGGACATACCATATTGTGCTCAATCTGAAAAAATGTATGTTTTGTGTCCCTTTTAGGATATTGCTAGGTCATGTGGTATGCAAACAGGGATTGACGGTAGATCCTGCGAAGATCGCAGTGATAATTAACCTGGAGGCACCAAGGAGTGCGAAATAGTTGCACACAACACTAGGGCATACTAAGTGTTATCACTGACAAATTTTGATGCTAAATGTCTACAAATAAGCACATGAACCCTTTTAGCAGTTTCGCAACGCAAAATGTTCAAGTGATTTCGTAGCGCAAACTAAAATCAGAGTTTGAGCTTTGGCTTCGAATTCCTTTTCCAAAAATAAATATTTAAATTCTTTGCATATATCTATTATATCATCCTTTTCCCTTGTGAGTTGGGCTGAAAGGAAGTTGGAAACAGAAATGGTTAAGGTATGGGTTCTTCATTATTGGTCAACCACATACTTGCTTTTAAGTATGAAGTTACTTTGGTTGGTCTACCGCCTTTCTACTCATGTTGTAAATATTGTCAGGATTTTGCCTCTTTCCAGCTGACAGATGTGCGTTGACTTGTCTCCTTCCAAATGCAATGCACTGCTGAGAGTTTGTATGTCCCAAGAATGTTTCTGTGAATGTAGCTTGAAGAAAAATAGTATATTAAATATTCAAAAAATTTGGATTTGCCAGAACTTTTGGTAACTGACCATGGTTCTAGCTTCCTTTCCACCCAGAATTATGCTTGGCGGATATGACAGCAAATCCTTTTCTGAATCTGAGCAGGCACATCAGGCCAAGAAAGATCAAGCAGACCATAAGGTCATTAAGCATCACGTATGAGTGTGGAGGAGACTAGCATGAACTCTCCAAGATCATCCATCCAGTTAGTTATGAATTGCTTAGTGAATGGAGATCAGTCTGTATCAGGTGGCAAAGCGATGTCAATCCTACAGGAGTTCAATTTCAATTCCAAGCAATTACTCATCATGTATCAATGTGGGATATGCATGGTTCGAGGAGGCATGTTTTAAAATTGGTGGTTGCAGCACCACCTCCCCAATCATTGTTTTAGTTGGATGATGGAGTTCAAGCAGTGTTAAATTTTCAATCAGCAATTAAGGGAAGAGAAATCGTAACTGCGCATTTGCTATAGTATGACATGAGAGATAAAGGTATCAGATGAACAGGTATGTGTACAATGGCTTCAATAACTCCTTTAATTTAGGGGATGAATTTACCAATGACTGGCTGTTTCTATTTGTGACTATGGTTTGGGAAAGGAAAACTGAAATTAGAATTGCGCAATCCACGTTCCCACAAGCTCTGCATGGGCTGTGCTTTAGGGAAAATGATAATAGATCTGCGTACTCTGTCTGTGGTCAGTTTCGAGAGAAGTTCAAAAATTCATGCTGCCATTGTGGGATTTGGGTTTGTGACTTATGCTGCCACGTCTGTCGTGGATAAGGTTATAGATGACAAGCACGTCCTAGATGGAAAAACGGTGGAAATTAAATTAAACCGACCCTAAGAGAAAAGGTAAAAAGAAGCTACAGCTGTTGCAATCTGCTCCAAAAGAATATCGTTGGGTTGTTGAATTCAGGAACAGATGTAAATAAAGAGCGATCTCGAGCTGGTAGGAATTCAAGGCATCGGGTTGATTATCTGCCCGAGGAAGATCTTCTACATATGGAAGTGCAAACCATAGGAAATGTGGCGAACATCCTCAAAGAATTAATCAATGGAGAGGATAAATGATAGGCACAGAGAGAGAGAGAGGCCTTCAGAAGCAGTATTACAAATGGATTTTGGAGCGGAACTTTCATGATTTGAATAAGGGAGTGCGTGGAAACCAGGTGTCACTATTAAACGCTGTTGTCGAATTGAAGAAATGCTGTAACCATCCATTTCTATCCGAGAATGCGGATTATGGCTATGGTGGAGATGCCAATATGAATGATAGCAGCAAAGTTCAACGTATCATTTTGAGCAGGTGGCAATCAGGAAGAACAGGCACTATGTATAAGGCAACACTGCAGGATGGTTCTTTACTGGCAATCAAAAGGTTGCAGTCTTCTGCATAGACAGAAAAGCAGTTCAAGTCTGAGATGAATATTCTAGGGCATTTACATCATCGGAATCTAGTTCCACTTCTTGGCTACTGTGTTGCCAAAAATAAGAAGCTTTTAGTTTACAGACACATGGCTAATGGATCATTGTATGAGCAATTACATGATCATGAAATAGAGGATTGGCCTGGCTTCACCACAGCTACAACCCCCGAATTATTCACCGGAATGTAAGTTCAAACTGCATTTTATTGGATGAAAATCATGAGGCAAAGATAACAGATTTTGGGTTGGCTCGGTTGATGAATCCTGTTGATACTCATCTTAGTACTTTTATCAATGGCGA
>APFE030190410.1:0-12092 GCA_000404065.3 Pinus taeda
TTTTTGTTATGAAGGGTAAGGTAATACAAATATCAATACAAATGTAATATAATATTAATAGAAGTAAAGTAAATATTAATAGAAGTAATAGGTACAACATGAATTTTAAGTAATTAATTTATAATTTTTATTTCTTTATCTTATATAAAAATGCATGTTTTTGGAATGGTTGCAGAAAATTTATTCTTATTTTATTATACACATAACAATCAACCAAACATGCAAAATAATAAAAGGATTCTAGGTGAAAACTTGGTTGTTTTATGCTAATGCCCATGTTCACACAAAAAAAATCTAGTCAAATCTCGTTTCCATAATTTTCACTTGATTATTGTTCAATATCAAAATTGTTATACTAATTGCATGTATATGCTTTGATATTATCATAACAACACAAATTCCAACATAGGGGAAAACTCAAACCTATTCTTTCCATAATGCTTGTTTCCAAAATAGAGTCAAAAGAGCTATGTTCAATGCCTTTATGCGAAACTCACTTCAACATAACAATAACATTCTCATGGAAATACTACTTGTAATATTTCAAATATGTAACTCAACACACGTTCCTTTATGTAAGATCAAAACACTCTATGGTAGACTTGGACTCACTAAACCAATTGCTTTCTTGAGGACCAAACCAAATAGCACAAGATGATGAAATTGATTTCTCTCAGAATGAGTATGGATCAACTTCAACTCAAACTTTATCAAATATTTACTTCCCATAATGGTTGTGTAGGTTTGTAAGGACTTGTTGCTAAATGAAGTATGGTGTTTCAAATTAATGATCACTGTTGTGGTTACTACTAGTTTTAGCCTAGCATTAGCATACCCATCACTTTAACTAATTTCAAATTAATTAGACACCCCTCAATTCAATATATTACACCCCACCTCTTTTCACATTCAAGACAAATAATGAGAATGTTGACGTTGACTTACATGCATGTATTGTTTTTTCAGTAAACTCATTAATAGGGCATATTCATTTATAACCCAAAAATAATATAGTTTGTTAGTTGTTGATTTCTCTACTCAATGCAATATAATAGGAAGGGAATGTTTATGATAGGAATTAGATAATTATATTATTTTTCATTTACCTAAATGTTTTTGAAGTGTAAAATTTTGGAGAAATCAACTTTCAAGATCCTAGTTTAATTCCATGTTGTACACATTAATACCTTTCCAATAATACAATACATATACTAAATAATTTAAATCAAAATAATATATGAAATATAAATATTAAAGCTCACCTACAAAACACTCTAAAGGTCAAAAAAGATATAGCGACAGCTAGCGTAGCTTAACCTAAATACAATCTCCTGGGTTGGGCAAACATCTCATTGATAACAATCCCTTCGTTTCTTCGCGAGTTGCAGATTACAGCATGGCGAATCTTCGATTCCTGGCAAAGGGTAAAATTATATTTCAGTATCTCCTATAGACCCTGACTGTGAATTTTGATGTTGTTTCCATTAATCTCTTCTATATCACATTGACATTAATCTCTTCATTCCACCGCAGTTGCAGTTTGCATCTTGGCAGGACTTTGCGTCGTGGGAGGACTTATTTTGGTCATCTGTAAGCTTCTCGTTCAAATTATGCTATCTCCCGTCGAACGTCACTTTGAAATTGTATTAATTACACTGATACCAATCTATTTATTCCACAGCGTATGTTATTTGCAACACGGCTGACATTTGCCCAAATGTGTTCGCAGATATGGTGTGTGTTCTTTAACTTAAGTCAATTTGTAAATTGGATGAATTATTTTTGGAAATTTTATTTTAATTATTTTGATTTTAAAATTAAGATTTCGAAATATTCTTAAAATCTAAATTTGTGTATTATTTTAACAGAATCCATTGAATACTGCAATGGTGTGGTTGGCTATCCTCTTCGTATTCCCAGTCTTATGCATAATACTCTTCTTCAGTTGTCGCGCCTTGTGGAGGAGCATTAAATATCCTGCTACTAGCTCTACTTCTGCGGTGGAGTTATTCCTAAGGGAATATGCTGATGGAATGCCAACCAGATATTCACTCTCAAACCTCAAGAAGATCACAAACAATTTTGCAGAAAAGTTGCGTGAAGGAGGTTATGGTGTGGTGTATAAAGGAAAACTTCAGAACGGCACTCCAATGGCCGTTAAGCTTCTGGACAGGCATAGGCACAGCGAGGTCCAATTCATGAATGAGGTGGCCACCATTGGACATGTTCATCATGTTAATTTGGTTCGTCTATTGGGTTATTGTTTTGAAAGTTTTACTAGTGCCCTGCTATATGAGTACATGCCCAATGGATCCCTCGACAGATCTATATTCGCCGCAAAAGAAAAGTTGCAAGGGCAAGGGCAACTCTTAAGCTGGGAACAGTTGAACTCAATCGCTTTGGGTGCGGCTCGAGGAATTGCATATTTACACCATGATTGCGACAAGCGCATCATACATTTCGACATCAAACCTCACAATATATTGTTGGACGCCGACTTCACACCAAAAGTTTCTGATTTCGGGCTCGCAAAACTTTGCAGGAAGGGAGATGACCATATCTCTATGACGGCCGCCAGAGGGACTCCCGGATATGTTGCGCCGGAGTTGTGTTGCGGCGATCTGGGTCCCGTTACTGATAAATCAGATGTCTATAGTTTCGGAATGCTTTTGCTGGAAATGGTTGGGGCAGAAAAAACGTCAATTTTAAGGTCAGCCGTTCCAGTCGGTTATACTTTCCTGAGTGGGCTTTCAAACTGCTTGAGACTGAGGAGTTGGGAATGAGATTGAGAGGAGGAGAATTGGAAGCAGAAGATGAGAAAAAAGCAAAAAGACTTACAAAAATTGGGTTGTGGTGTATTCAATACCACCCCAGAGATCGGCCTTCCATGGGTAGGGTTGTTCAAATGTTAGAAGGAAATGCTGACGACGTAGCCAATCCTCCCATGCCCTTCAATTCTTCCTCCTCGGCTGCACCTGAAATACCTCTCTGGTCCACCACTGAAGAATCTTCATCAATTGAAACTACATCTTTGCCTTACTGATCAACCACGTCTCTCCCGTTGAGTGTTTAAGTTCAACAAAAATAATTGGGAGTGACCATAGAAATTTAATACAGTGGTGCAGTGCTATCTTACCCAAGCTTCCCATGGTCACATTCCAATGCATTCTAAAAACTCAGATGGCATAGCAAGTCCAAGGATCACACCCATGAAATATCACAATAAAATATGTTATTTTGAAAGATTGATGGAATGAATGCCTTTTTTTAATAATTTTCCAGCTATGAGATTTCCTTACAGTTTTCGCTATGTCCACCGAATCCTGCAATGGGTATTTTTTTAAACAGGTTTCTATGTTTTTCCTTCTCAAATGATCTTTGCCATGCTTTGCATTTAATCTAATATGAAGTTAGCCTGCAATGGGTAAAATATTTTTACAAGTATTTTTTTCCTTATTGAATCTAATGTTTTTGGAAGCTTTTGCTGTTATTTATTCTAATCAGAAGTGATTTGTTGTTATTTAATCCCAGAATAGTAATCAACTTTAAAAATATATAAATTCTGCTGATTTATTGTTGTATTGGTTTGGTTTATTTTTTGGGTTTTTTAAATTTTCATGAGATAGCTTATTGTGGTTATTATGGAATTAGAATACGAATAGTTTTGTAAATCAAGATATGTTATATTTTTAAAATATTGGGTGTGTTGATGAATAAATAGCTAAGTAAGTTTAGATTATAGAAGATGTAGATATATAGTATAGATTTATTATTTTATGAGTATTGGTACATTGGAATTTAAGGGAAAAAGAAAAGGATTCATTTAAAGAATTATTATAGTTTTTTTTGGAGGTTAAGAATACAATGAATAACTATGAAAATCATCTCAATTTTGGTGATTTATTGTACTATTGCTTGAGCTCTTTCATTTCTAGACCCTCAAAGTGTTAGTATAGTGATTTTTGTGGTTATTATGGAACTAAAATAAGAAATAGATTTATAATTGGAAATTATGCCACCGTTTTAAATGTTAGTTCCACTTATGAATAAATATCTTGGTAAACCAAGACTAATGTATATTCAAATATATAACAACATTTTATTATCTTAAATCTATTGGAACTCAAGGAAAACTAAAAATATATTATTTAAAAGATTTTTTCCTCTTTTCAAATATATAACAACATTTTATTATCATAAATCCATTGGAACTAAAGGAAAACTAAAAATATATTATTTAAAAGATTTTTTCCTCTTTTCATGGCTAGTGTGGATTTAAAAAAAAAAATTCTAAATGAAAATTTGAAGTATTATTTAAATAGTATGATTTGTCAACATTGTTTATTTATGAAACCTTCTTAACAATGTATATTACATATGTTACACAAAGAGATGGAGAAGGAGGTTGGAAAAACAAATCTTAAAGGTGAAGTGAAGTACATTCACTATGCAAGCAACATCACCATGGGCCTAACCTCAACATATCATATGGGCTGGTTGAAATAGTGCTTGAACACATGACAAGCTTTCTTCATGCTTAAAGAAAATCTTTAATAGCCAGAAAGAGTGCAATTTTCCTAGACATGTGAATCATCTTCTTTACCCATGACCAACACAGAGGAAGGTCTTCTATTCCCAAGGATTACCTAAACAACTAAAGATGCATGTGTGCAGGGTTCACCTCCTATGAAGAAAAAAATAAATGGGGATCCAACTTAATGCCATTGTGTGGTATGTAATATATAGATAGCATCATTATAGCAAGAAGCATAATCAAGGACTATGACATGAGAGTTATGCCTATTTGGGTTCTTAAAAAAACCCCAAACATCAATTAGGATTAGAAACTAAAGGAAAACACATGATAGGAAGTAGGGAGGATCCCTCATTATGCCTTAAACATGGTTGTTTAAATGAAAACCATAACTCATTTCCCTAACTAAAGGATCTATTGGTAGGATATAGATAAAGAGTCAACAAAATGAGGCCTATGATGCCTATCTAACCTACCTACCTTAGAAATAATGTTACAATGAATTAAAGGAAATATAGGTAGGTCAATGTGCATGACAACCATGAACACAATTCTCGTTATGTTTAAATCATGTCAAAAAGGAAATTTTTTGCACACAAATTGAGTGAGATATGGAAGGAAATTATCAGTTAAAGACCCGAAATGATCATGACAAGTTTATAATATCATGTTAAGTTAAATAAAAAATTCTTTCTAGAGTGACCTATCATATCTCCTTATTTAGAAATTAAAACCAAGAAGGCTTGACAATTTCTAATAAAGCCTTGAAGTGATAGATTATTTGAAAATCCTCCCTCACGTTCACCTCATGAAGTGAAAGGGAGCTATGGTACATGCTCCTAAATAGCTATCAAAATAATAAGGATATAAATAGCATGAACAAGCCATCTCCCCTTTTCATATATATTCCTTTATTTTCTACCTTTTTTTTTTTTGGGAAACATGCACTAGAGAGAAGTTAAGTGTAGAGATCTAAATCTCCCACTTTGTTGAGGTTAGGTTTCTCTAGCTTGGAAGGAAAGAAAGACTTGGTAGTAATATTAGATAGAGAACATTAAACATGAGATCAAAAATCTCACATTTGATTTACTTGAAGATGAATCAATATTTCTTTCCTCATTTCAAATCCTTTTAGTAACCCTTTTATCTTAGGTTCTTTCTTGATCAACTAACAAGGTAAAGCTTTCACTACTGAAGAGATTTGGATAGAAATACCTTCTCATTGGTTTTCCTATCAAAGCTAAAAGGCTTCCCCTTTGTCCCATATTTCGTACCAGCAGTCATCCCCTTATTCCTCCACTTGTAGATACCTACTTTTGTGGGTAGATACTTCTCCCATATGAATGATATATGTGTTCCACAAAGGGGATAAACTAATACATCTAAAGGCCCTCATTTCTCTTTATTTTCAAGTCTTTATGGGTTATTCTCTCCTCATGGAAGGATCTAATTCTATGGGTTCCTCTTCACCTCTTCCTATTTCATGTCACACTAGCTAACAAGACTTAGTTTCAATTTTAAATAAACTTATCAACTAGCTTCCTTGATATTTCTTGTAAGTAAAATGAAGTAAGAGATAAACTTTAAATGGATTATAACAAGAGGACTTTATTTTCTTCAATTTCATTGATTCCCTTCTTAGCACCCTCCCATAATGAATGTTTCACGGCTAGGGAGAATGTCATGACTATCGAGCAAGGTACATCTATGTTCTTTCTTCCCATCTTTCATATTGGACCTACAACATTTCTTGCCCTACCTCAATGCTTGATAAGGTGTTTGTTAGCTAGCTATGCCATGAGAAAACATTATAAAGTTTACCAAAGCATATATTCTTTTAATAACACTTTCCTTTTGAATATTATGATGGGAAAACTTGACAAAGAATGTGCACACCAAATTTCTTACAAGGAAAAATAAAATGAAAACTTCTCAAAAAGAAATTTCATTTTAAATATAGTTGAATATTAATGAAATTTAAAAATTGAAAATTTGATTTAAGAAACTTAATATGTAAAATCTAATATTTTTTTCCATATAACAGATCAAAAAAATTTGATTCCTTTTAAAACTTAAAATAACATATTCAAAGAAATTTCATTCCTTTTAAAACTTAAAAACGAGTATATTTTACTTTACTTTTATTATTTTTTTTTTCAAATAAATACGCTTATACAATTTATTATTTTTTTCAAATAAATACACTTATTATATTTAATAAAGTGATCCATTTCCTTTTTTTACACTCATTTTTGCATTTTCGTGAAAAAAGAAGTATTTGAAGATTCCCCTCCTAGAATGTCTAGATTCTATGCACACAATCACTTTCTTAATTATTGAGTCTGTGGTGTTCTTTCTAAATGGAGAGTAGTCGGTAAAAAAATTAATTCAAAATGCTGGAACGAGTGTTTTCTTATTCCAAATCAATGGTCATTATAAAAATCCTGTAATTTTATCACACTAGAATAAAATGTAATATTGAAGTACATAGTCAAAACGATTAGGTGTAGCATTGCGCAAACACATGTTGGGTGAAAAGTTTTTCGGGTCATGTGAAAGGATATCAATGGCGTTGCATTTAAAAGATAAATTATCAATTTCAAAAGGGACATTAAAACTGATTACAGGATACAGGATAAATAGTGAGAGTAAGATTGAGGTATGGAACTAAAAGGACTTATTTAATGTAAATTTTATTGAAAAATGGAATAATAATTTTGATATGGCATACCCATTTATATTTAATGGGTTAGGAATGGATTAGAGAGTAAATATATTTAGATTAGTTTAATATCATTATTATTTATGTACAAATAATGTAATTATTATTTTAATTTTTCAATTATCTTTAATAAAAATGAAGTTTTTTTTAAGGCCAATCATATGAGATATTAATTATGTAATATAGTGGTAGTGTTTTTGTTTTTTTTTTTAATGCAATCTCACTAAAATTATCGGTTTTTAAATGCTTTTCACTTTAACTATTGTATTCTCAAGTTTATTGATTATCTTTGAATGCACATAATACAAATTGCATTTTAATTAAGTTGATAAGCATTAACTCTCCACTCTTCCTCAAAGGGAAATTGGGAAATTGATTAACAAATTTTCTAGATTAATGTTTAATAAATTATTAATTGAGTCAATTGGTATGACCCATTTGCATTATTAGAGGTTAGTAGATGAATGTAGCAAAGAAATCTCCAGTGTAACTATCTATGCATTTTCAAAAGAATCATCTTTTGATCAAAATAGATTTGATCCAATCATCAACAACATCTATAGAAGCCACTAGCGCTCAGGATAACTTGTAAAATACTTACACTCTAGGGAGGAGATTCAAGCTTTTTCTAATATACAAATGTAATATACTAATCTAATTTATCAATTCCAGCTTTTATTGCAGTTATTCACTTTGGTTTGCATTTTTTCAACATCAATATCATCTATACAAGCCATTTGAGCTCAAACTTAACCATGGTTGAAAAGTTAACCACTTTCCACATATTCTATAGTGTTAGATGGTTGCATTTGCACTTAATTTTTTCCCCTATTATCATTCTTGAAAGTTTATCCTTTCTATGATAAATGCTTACCCAATGCATGGATTTAATTCCTTTTATTTTGTGTGTTGGGTCATGATCTTTGGTTAGAGAGAAATACTTATGACCAAATGATATAGTGAGTAAAAAATAATGATTATCATCAAAATATCTTATGAATTAATTAGTGAATGAGTATTAATTAGTGAAAAATTTAAATGATGAGAATTGATTTATAATATTCCAATATATCACATAGGACTAATTTATTGAAAAAATTATATTTTATTTATTTATCTTCTTTCTCAAAACTTAATAAATCTATATTTAAAATAACTCGATGGGGTGGGAAACATGGCTGTTTTTGGGGGGACGGGGGATCCCTCTCGACTATAATCAAATCACGTTGATGTTTCCATTAATGAGTTTGTGTGGGCATGATGGGAAGGTTCTCGATAAAAGCTTGGATACCATTGCAATAAAGGTTGAACAATATTTGGAATCCAACTACATTGCATCCTCTCATTTGTTCTTTTTCCTAGTGATTTTGCATTGTCCCATCCAAAGTTTCCATTTTTCACTATGGTTTCCTTTTCCTCGCTAGGGGAGGGTCCATATCCTCCTAGCGTGGCCTTCCTATTGCCTTCTCTCTTATGTGCATTGGTAAAATTTAATCCACTTGTCGTTGTTGTATCAACATTGTGGTCACCCTACAACCAATTGCACTAGTCTCATCACTGTTAGAAGTCTTTGGATGCAAGTATCAATTTATTCATTTGCAATTCCTCATTTTCAATTTGGATATATTTCATTAGTAGTCTTATTTCACTAGCCTTGCCCCTTTCAATTCTATTCTCTCCTGGCTTGCTTGTTGTTACTTAGGGTCGATAGTGGACTTCTCCTCAATGCTTGATCAGGTAATCAATTTTAAGCTCAAATATGAAATTTCCCAGAAAGTCTTGAATCCAACGCCAAATTGAAGTGCTTGTCATTTTGAATCCAATGACATTCATTTCACTTCAATCCAACCCCTTATGCTTAAGTTATCGCTTGTTGATCGTTTGGCGAAACAACTAAAATTTCAGCAGGGCAGTTGATTGGGCAGCTGACTGTGATTTCTTACTATTGAGTCAGCAGAATGACTATGCAAGGTTTGGCCCAATGATAGGCTGGCACTTGGTAGGTTTTGGTTCATGGATTTTTGGGTTGCATTTCATTGGTGGTTGCAATTGTGAAGTGGACCTATGAATGGGAGCCACATGGCCTAATGGGAGGCTGCCACATGTCATCCTATTATTGGTGCAAAATTTTGGTTCATTGTCAAACTGGACTCTACATGAATTGAACTTGTGACCTCCAAGTTACCATCACAACACCTCACCATTATGGTGCAAGGTGTTTCTTATTATGTATAGTGGCAAACATAAATATAAATTTTATGTTTTTAGTTGTTGGGGGACGAGGTCGGGGCTAAGCCTGGCCCCCTATCACCCCACGCCCACAAGACCACAAGCACGAGAGCTGAGGGCTTGGGCTTAGCACTGACCCATGGTTCCGATACCCTCGGTCACCTTACGACCGAACCATATGCCAAACACGCAGGGTGTCAATAGTTAAGGGACTAGCAGTTTAGCCTGGCACCATTTCATGGAGCGTTGTGTGGAACCACAGTGAAGGGCTCGGCGGAGGGTGGAAGGTTAGGCCCTAGTTGATGCCATATGGGCTTTCATGTGACCCCAAGGAGGAGAGTTTGGCACTCAGAAGACGATGCTACAAAGTGGGGGCTTGCCCCGAGGTCGTATGCTACCACAAGACCACGTGCCAATAGAACAGGGCTCTGACGGTTAGGGCGGGCCGTTGACTCAACCCTTAGACCCATTGCATCCCACATCACCATGTAACAAGAGTTAAGGGGCTTAACTAGTGGGGGTGGGCATTAAGGCCCAGTGCTCAGCCTTATGTGGCCCTTGTGGCCTTGTTTTTCAGATTAAGTGACACAAGGCCGAATTAACTATCCAATGGAATGCATCGACAAGTAGCGAAATTTTCACTCCATTAGCCAATTTTGGGGTGGATTTGTAGAACCGATAGATAGAAGGTCGAAGTCATAGGATGATTAACAATCAATTTCATGGGACAACTTGGGAGCTCATATCTTTTTGATTTTTTAACCAAATTGAGCTAAGAAAGAGTCTACTTGGGTGTTTTTGGATGTTTTGAATCCATTGGTAACCTTTATTTTCTTATTTGAGCACATATACAAAGTCTTTTTGAAATTTTGAGACTAAAGGTGCATGGATTAGTCAGGGTTTGTAAGTAGTTCTAGAAGGTATTTGGGCATGGAGAAGACCTTGTAGGGCTACTCTCACTTCTAGAAGTCTATTGCAACAATTGTAACCAACAAGGTTCAGTTCAGGTTCAACTTCTCTTAACATGAAGTTTGGATTATGTGCTTCAATGTGGAATTGAAGGGTTCACATGCTCCTTTTAGTTCATTTTAGTTGAAGTATGTCATATTTGTAGGAGATGCTTTGAGTTGCTGCTGTTTGTGAGAATTCTTTGTAGGAGAACGTTACCTTGTAGGGTTAATAGCCACATATTTACTTGCAACAAATGTTTATGTACTTCATTTGATATTGAATATATGAGTGGTCTAGTCATGTTGATAGGCCCATATATGAAGCCCAAAAGGAGTGAACTATGTTGTAGCATTTTTTGGCTTTGATAAGATAGAATAAATTAGTCAAAAGAATAAAATAAAAAAATATTTTGAAAAAATGTTAAATTAGGATATGGACATAACAATATTGAATAAAGTGTTTTTGAAAATATCTTGATGATGATGTCCATATCAAAGAAAATGTTAGGTTAGATGCCCTAAAAAAATCAAGGCAAAAAGAAAATGTTAGGTTAGAAAGAAAAGAAAACAAATAAACTATGAAAGTGAGCAAGTCTAAATGCCACTACTATTTTTCCACAAAATAATGGTTGTGTGTAGTTTGTCATAAATGCCACAACCCATGACAGTCAAATAGTTTATTCTTGACTGCTTCATGCTTTAAATTTGATGTTATAATTAGAGAATAAATATATGGCCAAACTATTTAATCTTGGCAGATCAGTAGTTAGGTAGAGAATACTAAGGTGCTCATCAGTTTAATCTGAGCTCTTAGATATTATAAGGTTAGGATTAGATAGTTTGTCTTTTTTGAAAATGAAAAGAAAGGAAAAGGGTTTACTAGCTTAAATGCACCCATTAAGTGAAGGAAAAATGATAGGATAAGCAAAGGGTAAGTAGAAGAAAGGTTGCAAAACTATGATAATTGATTGGACAAAATGTACATTTATCATGTTTTACCATATGTTTCTATGTCCATGAGGCAATTACACAAAGCAAATGAAGGTCTACAAGATCAATTAATTAACTTCCCTCATCCCCATTCATCCCTATATTTACTAAGTTCCCCTTTCCACCTTTATATAGTTATATTCATTCATTTCCCATAAGAAACCCCTTTTCCTAAGGTTAAAATCATTTTTGCCTAGGAAAAGTGAAAACCCCATGTTAAATCCCTTTTTACCAAAAAAACCCACAAAAAGATGTTTAGCCTAAGTATTGATGTATATATGTGAAAAGAAAATAACTAACGAAAATGCATTATACTTAGTGTATTTCCCCTTTCTACTCATGTTTTCATATTAACGCTAACTTAGAGTATTAAAACCCCTAAAATTCCCCTAAATGGTGTGATGAAAACCAAAACCACCTCCTGCATAAAGACAAAATGGCCACTGTTGACTTTGCGCCATAATTCAAAAAGTAAATCATTTTTCCGTTTAAACGTAAAAATCACCATTTTGCTTTGTTTTTGCCCGTTAGACAGTGAAACCTCCACAAACCTCTGCGACCAATAAAACCATTGTTTTACTTTCCAATATGCACTGGTGTTAGGGTCCCACCCTAACCCCCTTATTTATGTCATGGGATCACGTCATAGTCAAGAGTCAATAAAGCC
>APFE030190412.1:3367-31517 GCA_000404065.3 Pinus taeda
CAGTCAGAAACAGTAGATCTAGAAAACGACAGCCGCATGCAGTTCTACCGGCTTCAGATTTGGATCACCAACGGACTCGGCCCTCAAATAGCTCTGATACCATGTAGGAATTTACAGGGTAAGTTCCTCAGACAGAACACCAAAAGGACACCGCTCACAAACAGATCACAGATCAATACACCAGAATTTTGACGTGGTTAAAACCCTCGGAGAGGGAAACAGTCCACGGCCTGCGCCAACGTGGCTACTACAGGCAATGTATTAATAAAAGAATGAAAATTTACATAAGCTTCTCTCATGCACAGTTAACCTACAAATCACCCTCCATGCGCTTTAAATAGAATTCATGGACCAATCGGGTGTCAAGCCATGGATCAAGTGTCGGTAATATTGAGGAGAGAAGGAACCGTCGGATCACTACATATCGTGACCGTCGGATTGTAAGTTACAAAATGTACAATGGTAAAGAAACACACTTTACCTAACTCTATACTAGACCAAGTTGAACTTAACTATTTCCTATGTGTCGGAATATCCTAACAGAAATCCTATGGTATTTGGAATTTGATGAATCGGTCAATAAAATTGGAGTAGGAGCAGGCATTTGAATTCATAACATGAAGAATGATCATGTTGAGGGACATGCATATAGGTTGAATTTTAGATGCACTAATAACATATCCGAATATGAAGCTCTCTTGATGCGACTCAAACTGATCAAAAGCCTAGGTGCATCAAGGGTATCAATTTTGGGAGACTCTAATTTAATTATTCAACAAATAAAAGGAAGCTTCCTGACAAATGATCTAATATTAAGATTATACTGAGGTACAACAATCAAAATTCTCAACACCTTCCTAGAAACTCAGTTAGCTAAAATCCCAAGAAAACACAATCTACATGCTCACATTCTAGCAACTTTTGCCAATACTTGTAGACTACCATTTGAACCTAATCATAACTTTACAGTTGAGATTAGAAACAGATCATCTGTGCCTGACAATGTTAAAAACTGGCAGGTGTTTGATAATGACACTCAAATTAACAATTTCTTGACTCTGAAAGAAGAATTTTCCAGCACTAAAATAGATACAAGCACCGTGGGTGAAAATGATCAAACAGACAAAACTGAAACACATATTTCAGCTGAAACAACAACTCAAATGCTACATCCAACAAATTTTACCAGCAAAGAGTTGCAAGAGCTTGAAAAAATATAATTTTGAGATATTGTTGGAGGTGAAACTAAAGTGATTGAGTTAAAGAAGAATTATTTACCTATAGGATTAACCCCCCTTGAGGACATCTTTGACTCAAATGACATTTATAGGAAACCACAAATGCAGCCTCTAAATGCTAAAATTGAGGACTATAATGTAGGGACTGAACAAAGTCCCAAAATGATAAAATTGTCCAAAACTTTGCCACCTGACCAAAAGATTAAATATATTAAACTCTTCAAAGAATTTCAAGATGTTTTCGCATGGAGTTATGAAGATCTCAAGTCTTATGATACCTCTATTATCCAACACACAATACCCCTCAAATAAAATCAAAAGCCTTTCAAGCAAAAACTCAGAAGGGTCAATCCTGTACTCCTCCCTCTGATCGAAAAAGAAGTCAAAAGAATGTATGATGTTGGGATAATTGCACCCATTAGATTTTTTGAATGGGTCTCCAATTTAGTGCCAACTAGGAAGAAAATAGGAGAGATCAGGCTCTGTGTTGATTTGAGGAATCTCAACAAAGTCTCTTTGAAAGACAACTATTCATTACCCAAGATGGATCACATTTTACAGAGGGTAGTAGGTGCTTCTAGGATTTCACTGTTGGATGGATTTTCAGGCTTCAATCATATCTTAGTTCACCCTGATGATCAAGATAATACTACATTGACAACACCTTGGGGAACGTTCAAGTATGTAAAAATTCCATTCGGACTCAAAAATGCAGGGGCGACTTTCCAGTGCACAATGGAAATAGCTTTTGCTAAAGAAATTCACAATTTCCTAGTCGTATACCTGGATGATCTTACTACCTTTCCATGTCAGATCAGGAACACCTAAATCATCTCAAGCAATTGTTTTTAATCTACAGAAAATATGGTATATCACTAAATCCAAAGAAGTCATTATTTGGCCTAAAAGAGGGAAAACTGGTAGGCCACATAATCTCAAAAGATGGCATAAGAATTGATCCTGACAGAATATAGGCCATTCTGCAAGTTCCTCACCCTAGAAATATCAAAGAACTTCAAGCTTTGCTAGGGAAAATCAACTTCTTGAGAAGATTCATACCTAATCTAGCTGAATTAATAAGACTGCTAAATAACATGTTAAAGAAGGATTCCAAGGTCAAGTGGACAATAGAGGCCAAACAGGCATTTGATGAAATCAAATTGGCTTTAACTAAAACACCAATCCTTACCAGCCCAAAATTTGATAGGGACTTCATAATCTTTTCCTTTGCCTCAGAACATACTATTGCTGCTATCTTGCTACAAAAGGATGATCAAGGACATGAAAAACCCATAGCCTTCTTTAGGAAAGCACTGAGGGATGCACCTTTAAAATATCAAATCATGGAAAAATAGGCTTATGCCCTTGTAAAAGCTATTAAGGACTTCAGAGTGTATATTTTATACTCTCATGTAATTGCCTATGTGCCAAATACCGTTGTCAAAGATATCGTGACTCAGGAGGGAATTGAAGGCAAACGTGGCAAATGGATAGCCACCATTCTAGAATATGACATGGAAATTAAACCAACAAAGCTGATAAAGGGACAGGGATTAACTAAACTCATGACTGAAACCAATTTTCAGGCCCTTGACATCAATGAACTGGATAATGAACAGGAGACGGTGACTCCACAGATCAATCAAGCCTTTTTACAATCACCTTGGTATGATGATATAATTTATGTATTTATAAACCTGCAGGCTCCTCCAGGGTTATCCATAACTAAGAAAAGATTTCTGAAAATGAAAGCTTCGAAATTCTATGTTTTAGATGATGCCTTGTTTTGGAAAAATCATGAAGGAATTTTATTAAATTGTTTAACAAAGGATGAAACTGACAAAGTGTTGAAATAATTTCATTCAGGGGACTGTGGTGGACATTTGTATTGGAAATCAACTGCTGATAAAATCCTAAGGGATGGATTTTATTGGCCCACCCTGTTTGCTGATGTGAAGAAATTTGTAACTTCTTGCCATAAATGCCAAATCTTTGAAGGTAAGAAGAATATTTTACCTTTACCCCTCAAGCCAATTTCCACTGAAAGACCATTCCAACAATGGGGTTTAGATTTTATTGGGGAAATTCACCCTCCATCCTCTGGCCAACACAAATGGATCTTTACTGCCATTGATTACTTCACCATGTGGATAGAGGCCATCGCTTGTAGGCAAGCTAATGATTCAGTGATCATGCAATTTTTAGAAACCAACATCCTGTCTAGATTTGGTTGTCCTAGAAAGATTATAACAGATAATGTTGTTGCCTTCAAATCCAAGAGAATGATCAATTTCTATCACAAGTACTACATCTCCTTAGGTCACTCCATAGCCTATTACCCTCAAGGTAATGGTTTAGCTGAGTCATCCAATAAAAGCTTGATCAATATCATTAAGAAAGTATTGGAAGAAAACAAGAAAAACTGGCATAAAAATCTTAGCAATGCACTCTGGGCAGACAGATTGACTACAAAGAGATCCATTGGAACAAGCCCTTATGAGCTAGTTTATGGTATGGAGGCCATTTTTCCTTCATCTTTGGGAGTCCCTGTGATGAAGTTGCTACAAGAAGTGCAGGCAGAACCTAATGACATTCAGAGAAGGATAAATCAAACTATTCATCTATAGCAGACTAGAGAAGAAGTATATCAGAGGTCTCAAGTGTTACAGGAAAAGCTAAAGAAGATATTTGATAAAGGGACTAAAGCAGAGGATTTTTATATTGGAGACAAAGTTTTGAAATGGGAGTCAAGGAGAGAGATAAAGGGAAACATGGGAAGTTTGACTTTCTATGGAGAGGACCTTTTATCATCCAAGCTGTAAAAGGAAACAATACTTACTTTTTAAGTAGCCTGGATGGCATAAAAGCAGAGGGAGGGCCAGTTAATGGTCGAATGCTTAAGCACTATTTTGAGTTGTCTAGCTCAGGCAGTTTTGTCTCAACCTGTACATATTTATATTTGATAAATTTCTAGGTTTGGATTGGATAACAAGTCTATTGAAGTTGAAGCCCGAAGTGAAGGCCCTAAGCTTCACAAATTACAATTGTCATAACTGTAATAAAACAACCAGCAGAGGCACAGTTCATAGAAACAAAACAGGTCTAATTGTTTGGACTAGCCCATGAGAAATGTGCATATTTTTACTTGGTCCTCTATACAGTTGGTTCACTTAGAGCACAGAAAAATTTTAGAGTGTAGCAAGAGTTGTACGGAAGGCAATCTGACATGTTGTTCTTGACTTTTCATTAAGAAAAGCCATCCTCAACTGGAGCCATTGTTAGGTTCCTATACCAATAGGTTTCATTTTTCATGATTGGCATTGATAAGATCTAATCTGTCCAAACCTTTGGCTGGTTGCAAAGGTGTTCCATATTCCCAAGAAATAAAAAAAAATTAAAAAATGAAAAGAGGGTCTGCCCCAAAAGAAGAATCAAAGGGCAAAAAGAATGAATTGGTCAAAAGAAAAGAAATGAACCCCAAATAAAGTAGACCAGGAAAGTGTGCTAGCCCAAAATGCCACTACTGCTCTATTTTTGCAAAGAATCTCATGATGTATAGTTGGAGGACTCTTGACACAGTTGATGGAAGTCCAAACAGCTCAACCTTGGTGAGTTCATGTTTAAATTTCTTGTTTTAGAGATAAAGAATAAAGTCTATTCAAACAGTTCAAGCTTGGCAGACAAATAGTTAGGTAGAGAAGCAAAGGGTCTCAATAGCTAAATCTGAGCCCTTGAAAGAAATAAGGGTAGGCTTAGATAAGAGGGTAGCTAAAAGAAAAGAAGAGAGTAAGGGTTTGCTAGTTCCGATGCACCCAAGGAAAAAGGAAGAAAAAATGTTAGATGTAATACACTGGGTAGGAAGTTTTGATGTTGCAGAAGCAGACTTATGAGTAATTTTGTCTTTCAAAGATAACTCATCTCTCATGAATATCATCAGCACAATGGCAATGGTTTGGCTACGAAACAGATGAAGCTTGACTAACTTCCCTCACTCTTCTCCCAAAAATCACTCACTAACCTCCCTTCAAGGATGTTGAGATCTTCTCAATACTCCTAAGAACACTCCATTTGATGAGAACAGTTTAAGAACAATGACATTTTGCTTAAAACAAGGAGCCACATTTCTTCTGTAAAATCTTTGTTCTTTTGCCTCTCCCTATAGCCTAAGTTTCACTGTACAACATAGTGCTCATTATCATATCATTTCAAAATTTCATATTAACATAATAACTATATTATATAAATCCCTATACTTTCCCCCCGTGACCGTACTATATAAAATACATAAAAAACCCGAAATTTTTAATATCCCGCCACGGGATTAGTTATAGCCATATACTAATGTTAAAGGGGGTCCAAGGTTTATCTGAAAGCTTATGGACAACCCTCCCCGCACACGCATTTATAATGTTTGATTAACGTTTGGTTAATCAATACTTAAACCTCCCCGCAGGCAATCATAATAGCCCCGATATATTATAAAACATTAAAATAATGGCGGGTCCCCACACCATATCCCTTCGCCAGTTCTTGTCGCTACCAACCGTTGGATCTGGGCCTCCCCATCTAATGACCCACAACAATATCGGAACCCCTCCGATGACCAAAGATTAGCGTCCGAGGAACTGGGCGGTATTTCCGTCGTACAAGGGACATGCAGCGCCCTCCCGACGTGTTTGTTTCCCCTCCTCCGATACCAGTTAAGCCAATAAAGCGATGCATGGAATACCACTTACCACTCCACTAACCCCCCCGCTGACGTCATGACCACGTCACCACTACCACATCACCACCGCGACGTCATTCGCCACGTCCCCGCTACATGACAAAAAAATTCGTCACGCTGACGTCATCCGACCAAAAAGCACCAAAACCCGCCAATGTCAATTTTTGTTAAGAAACCCGTGAAAATGTCATTTTATATCATTTTCACCTGTTTTTCTCTGCACGACTATTACATGCAAATTACGAGGAAGTTGCTACCAGAGCTCCAGTTCGCAACCCAACCAGCCTAATCCGACATCCCACTCTATAAATTCGTCGTCCAAACCCACAAATTAATCCAGTGCATCGTGAAAAAATAGGTATTTATCATGGTCCTACTTCTAAACGTTGTGAATTTCAGTTTTCTCTGCAAAATTGTCCAAAAGAGCCAAACTCTTGTTAAATTCATCGTATTGCCTTCAAAAAATCACACTAGAACCACTGGTTTTACCCATTTTTACAACGGAAAAGAAAAACTCTGCAAATTTTGTTTTTCCCTATAAATTTACCCAATGAGCTAAGTTTAAATCCACTATGGCCTGCAATTCCTGAAAAAAAGAAGCCCCAAAATTATTGTTTGCATACTTTTACTACAAAAGCCCAACTTCCACAACCAAAACACATTGAGCAAACATGGAAGCTCCCGCACCTGTGGCCCTCAATGTTGCGCCCCTCAATGCACTGCACAAGGAATTGGAATGGTTACCCCTAACTGATAGAGACTTTCAGATTCAAGACTTAATGGGTGATAAAAACCATCTCCAAGCATTTTGTGAAATCAGGAACAGTTATAGGAATAATGCTGATGTCTATGGAATATGGGAATCCAATTTGCCCATATACTACCTCCCCTCTGTTAATATTTTCCCAGAAATTATCCATTTATGTTGTGCCAATTATGACCCCAGTGAAAGAGCTATGATGAATCCATCTGGAACTGTCCTCTTTTAAATTACTCGTGAGTCCATAAATGAAATATTGCACTTTAAACCTACTCAGCCTCTAGCTCCTCTGTCTATGGGATTCTTACTTGAAGAGGGTCCTAAACTGCCCAGTTCAGAGATAACCAGAATAGCTCAATTATTTATGAGGCGAGATCGCCAGCCCAAAGAGCCACCTCCCTATGTCCATGTCTGGTTCAATGAGGCTGGGAAATTCATCATTGATATGATATCTTACATATTGGGATTCAAAACAAGTGAGTATGTTGATGAGACCACATTAGTTTTGTTATCCATTTTTACTCCAAGCCAGCCTCCTACTGTTAAATATGATTTTGCCTCCTTCATAGCCAATAAGATACATGAGCAATTCATGAGTCTAGACAGTGAGGGAGTCTTCAAGTACTCATCCTATATATATCATTTGTTCTTATACTATCAAACAGACAATTTTCAGTTTCCTATCAAAAATTTGGATTCGAAAGGAGAAAGAAGGTCTGTAGTATTTTGGACCTCAGTCTTCCACCATGTTTCTGACTCTCCTTATACCTACTGTGAGTTCATTGACCTGTTTGTATATCCGGTCTCCTCTCTATTAATGAAAACTCCTCCTCATAGGCTTTCTGTTGAGATGCAAAAGATTTTACAACTGTCTAAAAGCCACAGAATAGGTGAATGGTACCTCTACCAGAATTACACTGAAGTCAGAATATATGTCTGTGAGTTGTCCTTATAAGCTGCCTAAGTATGTACCTATGAGACTGTTTACCTTGGAGTACTTCAGGCAACTCACAAATGCAGACTTAACTCAATTTCATAGTACAAAGAAAAAGGCCCAGTTGAGAATAAAGAATCAGTTAAGCCCTTTTATCATTAATAAGAAGGAAGCCTCGGCAGATGCTAACAAAATATTGGGAGAAGATCTGAAGTTGAAAAAGATTTTTTGGTGGGTACCTTATGACCCAAATGATTTCATAAGTAAGAGGAGAGAAAAATATAGGCTATCAGCTTATAAACATTCTAGGCTTCCTGAAAGAGAGAAATTTTCCAATCAGAATGAGTGGATAGAGGGTACATTGGTAGAAGAAGTTACTGAGGAAGAAAAAATGGAGAAATCTATGAAAGAGCTTGAAAAAGCGCTTGACTTGGACTCTTTTGGACAGGTATCTTTCAAACTGCCCGGGCACACAGGAGGCAATACATCCTTTGCTGAGACTTCTCAGCAGCCCACACAAACAGCCAGCACAGGGTCAGGTAAGGGCAAAGAGGTAATAGACATAGAGCAAGAAACAATGACAGATCAGCTAGCTACATCAAAGCAACAAAGCCAAGGGCAATCCCCTTTGGCACAAACAAAGGCACCTGAGATCCCTGCACTACAAACTCCTCTAAATGAGGAAACATGCAAGAAAAGAGATAGAGAGGAAAGCATCCCCATGAGTGGACCAACAGAACAACCAGGGGAAAAAAGGCAAAGGTTAAATCCTCACTCCGAAGAGCAAATATTTGAAGAAACAATAGGCAGCATGAGAGGTGATGGGACGACCGAACATCAAACCTCTCTAATAGTGGGCACATCAGCTAACTCATACGAGCAAGAGCTAGAAAGGCAACATAGTGTGGAGGTTTCATCCTCCAAGCAATACAACAAGAAACAAAGGAAGAAAGGCTCTGATATTAAGAGAACATTTACTGAGATAAAGGCTAAGAATGAGCCAATACGAATTCAACTTTATAATCACTTGCTGAAGATGGCCCCCACTAATCAACAAAGGTTAATGGCAGCATATGATATTCATGAAGGGAAAGTGATCCTTAGTCACTTCAAGCTCACAATGCAATAGCCACAATCAACTCTTGATTACATCATGACCAATCTGGAAGTGTTCTCCAAAGACATCCATCCAATGGACCAGATTGAGTTACATAAGAAAACCAGAGAAATGGTCTACTCTACATTGGTGGATAAAGCATTATTGGCTCACAAGTTACAGAATTCATTGAATAACACATCTGTCCAATTGGATTTAGAAAACGCTTCCTCTTTAGCCAATGATAACAGAATCAAGTCCTTGGAAGAGATTATCATTGAGCTATGACATGATCCCAAAGATGCCAAAGGCATATAGGCATTAATTAAAAAGGAGGAAGACATTGCAGCCCTGAGAAAGCAGCTGAAGCTCCCTATTACTATGCATCCACAAACCACTGAGGTTGCACAACAAAAGGAAGAAGAGGACATGATGGATTTGCTGATGAGAATGAATCAAAGATTGATTGAGACAGAGCATGCATTGGAGAAACCTTTACAAGAAAAACATGGAGAGTCGACCTCCCAACCACCTGAAATACCTCCCCAGGCAAACTATTCGGGGTTGGTTGGTGATATCTTTTCTAGATTGTGCTGTAATTTTGAAGATCTGTTGAATACAAAGGCTGTTTATTATCATTGTTCCTGCACTATCTAAATGTGGATTTTATGCTCTTAGCCTTGCTACAAAATTCTTGAGTCAGTTTATGGATCAATAATATTTTTCTCACTTGTGTTTTATAGTTTCCTGTGTTTGCAAACTTCATATATGTTTCATAATCTTAGTAATAGAGAAAAATAATAGCACATAATTTGTTTATTCACACTTTGTGTTCAATCTCTATTATTACTTATGTTTTCTTGAGAATTAGCATAAACATGAATTCTTAACTGCTCCTATTCCCACTGGTTCTTTCACTTTGAATATTAAACAAGGAATTCTTAGCTGCTCCTTGGTAATAATCATATAATTTCCCTTTTGCCTAGATGATGAAGGATTCCTAATTGCCCTTCACCAACTGGCTTCCATTCCATCTGATTCCAGCATTTGAAATTGTTCCAAGATTGATTACCTTGCTCTGTAGTATCACCCTTTGTCAAAGAAACCATATTCGGTATTTCAACCTCATAGACTCCATTAGCCCAATGGACTGAACTTCTCAGCCTTATACTCTAGTTCTACTAAACACCACCATCCAAAACTCAAAACCAAACCCTTGCACTTCATAACTAGCCTAATATAGCTTAAACACAGCTAAATTACAAAGAGAGAGCCCTCTCTAGATGCAGATGGGCTAGAATCTGTGTCTAAAACATTGGTCTATGGTTAGCTCGGCTGTATTCCCTCAGAAGTTTCCTGCGGAACAACTTGAATGATAACATGGCATGGAAAGAAGTCAAAATGATTGTCAAAATTGTTTCAAGAGTTAATAATGAGTGAATACCCCTTTTAACAAACATTTATGCCAAAAAGAAATTTCAAAGAACTCGTCTAAACATAGATTACGAACATCTAAACTACTTTCTCTATAGACTGTAAGGATTTAATGCTACGTGTTAGTTGTACATATAAAATACATTCTAGAGCTTATTTTACGTAGCTTACAAATACAGAAGTAGACTTTTCAACATTTTTTAACAGAACCAGATATGCCAAATAATCTTCTTTCCATTTCATCTCTTTACTATTTTTCCATTTACAAGGCCTAAAACTAAAAAGAAAGCACAAAATTTGATTTCACCTTTTAGCCTCTCTCCTGGCAGCCAAATATTGCCAAATGTTTGCTTTCCATTTATTTACTCTTTTTCCATTTACAAGGTTGAACACCAAAAAGGCAAAGAAAAATTGATTTTCACCTATTAAAATGAGTGACTTTCATAATTCATCCAAACAAAAGTCATGAGTTTCATCAAAGGAATTCCTCTTTTGCACAAAACATAGCATTTGATATCATCTTCACAACCAAAATTAAAGATATTTTACAATATGAAAAACCTGCATCGGATATCATATTCACAACAAAAATCTAAAGACATTTTAGAATATGCAAAACCTTAATTGTTAACTTGAGAATGGAAAATTTGAATATACAATAGTGGTTTGAAGTAGGGTATAATTTTGGCACTTGATGGGAATAGAGTGATGCATTCGATGTCCAAAGCTCAACTTATATAGGTTGGTATGAATGAAAATTGAAAAATTCGAATCTTGATTCCTAAAAGTCTTAAAGTGAACTAGGGTAGAAACTATTCAATGCATCCATCATAAGACATAGATTTTGTCCTTGGTGTAGTGAAATATCTATTTGATGAATAAAGGAAAAATTCAAATATAAATGGGATGGATTTAGGCGAGCAAAGATGATATGTTATGAAGCTATATTGTTGACAAGTCAAAGATGGTTATTTGGAATTTATGTCTAATCTCTTAACTAATGGATTTAGTTTCATTTTTTATTTTGAAATTGTCTCCGAGAGGAAAAAGGTAAAATTGGAATTAGAATTGTTTAGAGATAATGCCCACCTCAGTACTCTAAAATATTAATGTGCAATGCATTTCACAATAAGGGAGGTGACTTCAATGATATTCCTTCATTTCTTTAGATTCCACTAAATCTTATTTGTTAGATTGAAATTCGTGTGATTTGTTTTAACTTAATTGAACATGTTTCCGTTTATTTGCATAACATTAAAATAGCCAAAATCCTCAATGTTATCATTTTTGCGTTAATATATTCAAATTGCTTCCATAATTTTCATTTTTAAGTTTATGAATTGGATTTTCATCTTATTTTGAAAAAATTGTGAAACCAAGCTTTGAGATCCCTTATTCATGTACTATTAAAGTTTCCATTTGTGTGGGGTTTTAACATGCATTGCAGGAAACTCCATATCTAATGAAATTTTCTCAGATATGCTTAAACCATATTGTTTTCTTACAAAAAATCTATGTTTTTGTTTTTAGGAATAGTCATCTTTGACCATGTCAATGGAATTTGAGATATTGGAAGTGATTTCAGAAACTTTTTAAGTGTTTTAATTTAGGATAATGATTTTGGCTTTTACTGTTAAACTCTACCATATGTTATAAGTTGGGTTAGAAAGAATTGAATTTGCTAATGTTGTCTCTGCTCTAAATTGAAGATTCAAAACAAAATCCTGCAAAATACTCAGATTCCAACTATAGGATGACGTGCTGTAGACTGCAATCATATTGGCCCATATGCATTATGGTTTCAGTTTACTTATTTTTTGTATTGTGGCCTTTTGTTTTGTACTTGACTTATACAACAAAGAAAGAAAGTTCTTAATCTTTTGCATGCTTTCACAATGTTTCAAATTGTTGAATTGATTTTGAGTATCAGCCACATCCATGATTTTTGTTCTAGACGTTGCAAGTGACACTTTCATTGTCATCATATAAGTGTAACAATTTAATGCTACACTTTCCTACATCACTGCCTTACAACGTTTCTTTTACAGCATATAATGCAATTGTTAATTATATTGTTACAAATTTTGAATGTAATATTATATTAAAAAAAATATACATTCTTTTAAAAAATAAAGTTAAAAAACCATTATTAAATCTTTCTATCTATTAAAATGGAAGCAACCTAAACTGGAAACCACCTAAATTTGAATTGTTATATTTAAATATCATGTTTACGAGGATTATCTTTTATTATATATATAAGCGTTCACCTAAAATGAACGTTAGTGAACGTTTATGCATACCATAATTGACCAATTTAAAAATTAATATGTAAAAATACTTTACCTTCTATTGGAGTTAAGTTCTTTTCCTTTTCTTAGGAAACATTTGAGTCTATTAACAAGACCATTTTTCCAAATGGTATACATTATCTCATGTTAAACAAGTACGCATGTAGCCAGTCATCTGTCACATATTGTAGTGCAATAGGGAGAATATAAAGCGAAGAAGAGAGGAAATAAACACTTAACTCATATTTTCCAACGATTAAATTGTTTATTGACCATCATGTTTGGACCGACATTCAACTTGATGAAGATGAAAAAATAAGTGAGTCCATGGATGTTTGTTGGCGGGATTATCAATATTCACTTTTATGCATCCTTAACATGTAACGAACTGAAATAATAGTTAACGTTCTTGTAGATTTGTTCCTCCACTAACTTCATTGCGGTGAGACACTACTATCCCTGTATTGATTATTTTCATAAATGATATATTTGAGAAAGCACATGCCAAAAAATTAACGACCCAAGAACTAAAGCCTCAAGTCAAATTTCAATCAAAGTAAGTGTATTATTGCCTTGTGGAATGATTTATTATAATTTTTGTGGAATGATTTATTATAATTTTTTAAATCAGTTTAAATGGATTATTATTTGACAGATCACTCAAAGGGATCATTTTCCACTGGTTTATTAGTAGAGTCTAATCGGAAAATTGACCCTTTACCTCTTATTAGTAAAATAATGGGAACTCAACTAATTAAAATACTCATTATAATTAAATTATTATATAGTGATTATACTACTTAATTTGTTTTTAATTATAACTTTGAGAGTTAGAGAATTGAACTAATAACTTATAACAAAAAGTGCATTAACAAAATATCCAATCACCATTTACTCCAAGACCACCATGGACAAGATATGTATCATATTCGAAACCCAAACAAGTAATAATACAAAATCTCAATGAAAATTTATAGATATACAATAATGAGTATTATTTAATTGGTTTAATAAAAGTGGAAAATTTTATTAGAATTAACCATATAGAAATGAGAATTAATTTTCTATTAAAAATTATAATTTTTTTTAATTAATTTTGGTATTAGTTTTTTTTTTTTCATTTTTAATTTATATTTAATATTCTTTCCTTACTTTAAAGTTATATTAGGTACTCTATGTTAGGTTATTTCATTAAATTTGAAGTTCAAATTTGAGATTAATAATTAAACCAATCCTAACATTCTTAATTGTTTTGAATTTAAGATTCAGAGCATAACTCTTATCTTACCTTCTTCTGTTCACGAGCTACATGTCCTTATCTAAAAGCAAGTTATAGTTATGTTTAAATACTTAATGTACAATAAATTATCATGGATAGGGTTTCATTAATTGAAAAGAAGATTATATCAAGTTATTTAATATGAATGAAAAAGACTTACCAAATTTTTTTGAAATTTTACAAGTTATTGAATGTATAAGAGATGATCATGAAAATTTTAAAAGATAGAAATTTATTTTATAGTTTAGATACCAGAGTGAATTTTAGTAATTGTAATAAGTAAATTGTAAAATATTTGGTGATTTTTGTTTTTGTCAAAATATTCAAATTTCTAATAATTTTATATATTCTTTTATAAGATTTAACGATTTTAAGTAATATAAGTTTTATATAAATAGGTGCAAAAGCAAATCTTAGGAAAAATGAAAATTACCCAATTTTTATCTTTGAAAAACGAATGAACATATAGTCTATGTGTAGCCCCTAAATATCCTTATCAAAATAATATTTTTTCTAATATTTAAAAAGAACCACCATTCAAAATTTTGTTAATATAAAAAATAAATTACAAAACTTTTTTTTTTGAAAAAACATAAAACATGAGTCCATCTGTGTAGGCCTTAAAATTTCTCTATAAAAATGTTTATTCATGTAAGGTTTAAAATGAGAACACCATTCAAAATATTGTTAATATAAAATATATTATTAGAATAAATGATGATGGCATAAAAACATAAAGGATAACAAAATATTGATATACTATAAGATATTACACCCTAGGTTATTTCTAATGAGTGATCGTAGTGTGCTAAGGTACTTGTTCGACCAACCTAATATGAATTCTAGGAAAGCTAGATTGTTGGCTACTCTTAGTCAGTTTGATTTCGAGATCCGGTACATCAAGGGAAAGGATAACATGGTTGCAGATGCTCTTTATAGAAGAGTGTAGGTGAATCATATTGTAGTAGTCAATTCTTATGGAAAATAGTTGGAGGAGAAAATATTATAGGCAGGACAACATGATGACAGGTATCATCAATTGAGACATATGTTGAGACAACAAGGTGAAGGTAATAGGGATGAGGAGTATCATCTCACAACAAATGACTTGGGTAGATTCAAGAACATGATTTATGTACCAGATGACAGCAAACTCAAGAAGTTTATCTTGAGGGAGTTTCATGTCAAGCCATATTAAGGTCATCTGGGATATCCGAAGACATTGACAGCAGTTAAGAAATTATATCAATGGATGAACTTGAAGTGGCTAAGTTTGTTCTGAGATGTTTAGACTTTCAGTAGGTAAAGTAAAGCATAAGCATCCAAGTGGTTTATTGTAGCCGATTCCCAGAATGGAAATGGGAGGTCATCTCCATGGATTTCATTACAAGATTAGGACATCGAGAAAGAATGACCCATCATGGATGTGGTCTAAAATTTAAGGTAGCTCACTTCATTACAGTTAACTCTACAAATTCAGTTAGCAAGGTAGCTCATATTTTCATTTGGGAGATAGTGAAGTTACATGGTGTTCCTAAGAATATCATATCAAACAGAGATGCCAAGTTTACTTCCACATTTTGGAAGGAGTTATTTGCACATTTAGGGATAGAGTTGGCTTTCAGTACAACTTATCACCCATAGATAGATTGATAGACAAAGAGGGTTAATAGGATTCTTGAGGACATGTTGAGGATGTACGTCATGCATTAGCAGTGGAAGTGGGAAGAGTATCATCAACTTGTAGAGTTCTCATATAATAATGGGTACCACGAATCCTTGAGGATGAATGCATTTGAGGCACTCTATGGGTAGAGTTGTAACACTCCTATCAGCTGGAGTGATCTAGTGGATAGGGTGCTGATTGGACCAAACATGTTGGCTGAGATGGAACAAGAAATGCAGGTTCTTAAGAGGAATTTGAAGGCAACACGGGATAGGCACAAGATTTATTGATATCATCATAGGGTATTTAAGGTGTTCTAGGTTGGGAAACATGTCTACATGTGCATCAAACCCAAGAAGAGCTCCTTGAAGATTGGGTTATGTGCCAAGTTGGAAACCTTGATATTGCGGGCCTTTCAAGATTCTTGAGGGGATTAGACGAATGGCCTATAGACGCACTACCTCTGTCAATGAAATTCCATGATGTTTTCCATGTTTCATTGCTTAAGAAGTATGTCTAGGATGTTGATCATGTGATTGATTGGTTTTTATTGTAGATGGAACTAGAGGGAGAATTCCATTGAGAACCTCAAAGAATATTGCAGTAAAAATTTCTCATGCTCCGGAGGAGAGAAATCGAGCAGTTTAAAGTGCAGTGGAAGACTTTGGGCTTGATGAAGCTATATGGGAGATGCCTGATCATATTAGGGCTTTATATCATTCATTATTTGTTGGTTCAAGAAAATGAGTTTTTAGTATATGTATATGTATGTATGGATGTTGTTGTAGATACCACAATGAGTGTGTTATAGAGCACAAGCATACAATATGTTAGTCATGTCTATTATTTTAGTCATGGTTTGCAATAGTTTTTCATTATAATTACTGCATCAAGCTATGTTATAAAGCTCCATGGGCAATATTTCTTGATCTCAGCAGTTTGCTAGTCATAGGTGTCATAGAACACCAAGGACAGTGTTCCCCCCAAGGGAGGGGTTTGTAATTACCCCTGTATGATTTTCTATATAAAAAATAAGATCAAGGTCATAGGACATATATTCCAAGCTAAATGTTTGGAGAAACATAACGATGTATATCGCTTGTAATTAATAAATGGTTATGGAAATTGGCAAAGGTAAAGTGGAAATAATTGGAATTTTATTTATGAACTAAAGGAAAATATGAGAAAAGGAAGGTGAAGAGACATAGATTTTCATGACAGGGAAATTGAAGGAAAAATGAAGAAAATTAAATAAAATAGAGACCTTAAAGATAAAAAGGCTTTTGAGGATAAGTTTCTATCTTTTTTTATCGTTCTGGGTTGAGTTCTCTTTGATTCTCTCATTCTCTCATACTCTTGCACCCTTAGAGAATTCTTGGAGCACTCTAGTATGCACTTGTATTTGGAGAAAGAAGGCAAAGGAAATTGGGAAAATGTAAGGAAATAGTTGGATCAACAAGTATGACTAAATTTCTTTGCAAGTACATGTTTCATGTGTTATTTCTTTCCTAATTTCTGAATGCATGGTATATGCATGTGATTATCTAGTTATGTGTTGTCATTAGCTAGGAAATTTTCATGGATTGATAGTGGTCTTAGCCTTTCATTGCCATTTCCTAGATATCCATGGTGTTGTGGTTTGCCGCTTGATTGGTTTTCTGATTGGTGTTCATGGTCCTTATGGCTGTGAATTGGAAAAAATGCATTGGAAATCTTAGAACAACTTGGGTTGAGTTACTAGTCCTGGAGCCTAGGTTGGGAGAAACACTATAGATCCCTTGGTTGGTTGATCTACTAGTACCTAGAGTTATGCTGGGCAAATTCTCTCTATCCCTAGAAGGTTGTGGGTTGAGTTACTAGTTCTTGGACCCCTAGACAACTTGGGTAGAGACTGAGTTGGTTGATGCTAGTGATGTCTGACCGTAGATGTGGAATCATTGTGGTTGAGGGTTGAGATGGTTTGGTGTTTGGAAGCCTTGGTTTGTTTTATCTTGGTTTATGCCATGAGATCCCACTTTCATGCTTGGAATATGGCATAGGGATGATTGGTTAAAAGAGAGTTTTGGTTCAGTCCAATCTATGGTCGGGTGACACATGGAAGTCCCTAACTTGTTTGGTATTTTCATATATTAATATAAGTGAATTTTATGCTATGATTCATGAATGATTGTAGTGATTATTAATGTGATGTTATTCCTGAGTCACCATGATTCCTATGCTAGTTATTTTCTCATTGTATGTTGCTTATATGGTGTGTACCATCTGCGACTTTGGTCATAAATTATTTATTTATTGATTGGTCGATGAATGTATGGACTAATGAGTGTTGTTGCAGCTATGTGGAGAGAGAATATAACCTTCTTGATGATTCTCTGGTTAGCTTATTGAATTAGTGAACATATATGTATTTATAAACTATAGGTACTATGTACACAAAGTGTTTGTATAAACAATTAATTTGGATCTCGAACTTCATGGATTCATAAATTTGACTATCATAATACCTCATTTCGAAGATTTCCACGAGAAGGTCAAGAAAAATATTTGTTTGACATATTATGGTCTCTCCATTTTCCATGAAAACGTCGTTTAGGTGCTAAAAACATCCTTGGAAGTTTAAAACCCGAAAAACTACCAAAAATAGAAATTTGTGTTAAATTTAAGGAAATGAAATGAAAATTAAATAATGTTGGGTCAAATTAGGTTGATAATAGTGTTATCATTTGTCACTAGGTGTTTGGAATCACTTTTGGACATGTGGACCCCATTTTCCATAAGTGCATGTTGGAAATAAGGTCTCGCGTAGTAATTCTCATCTCATGTTACCTAAGTGAGCTTGTGAATTTCGGTAAATATGGGGTGAGGTGGTTACAATAAATTTATTTTGTAACAAATAGTGTCACCATACCTTTAAAGCATGAACCATTCGTGTTAATAATAAGAAATAAGTTGAATACCTTTACTTATGCTCCTTCAATTTTCGAGACTCATAGGCTACTACTCAACCTTATTACATTAACACTCCTCCTACTCTTTCTTGGCATGTGTCTATATAAAAAAAAATTCTTTCTTAGGATGTGAAATTCTTAGAATAGGGGTTCAATAAATTCTTTAGTTGATCAAAATTGTTTTGGCATTTCAATGTCCAATTGAATGTTCTCCATTTCTCCTATAAAGATGTTATCAGGTAGGCTACTTTTGTAAAACCCGGCTATAAAGGGATGGTAGTAGCTATCTAGTCCCATAAAGGGTTTGATATTTACAACATTCTTAGGAATAGGTCATTCCATAATTGTCTTAATCTTTTCTGATTTCATTACTATCTCTCCTTGAGTGATTACATTCCCCAAATATTCTATATGGATCTTAAATAATTCACATTTACTATACTTGGCATATAATTGATTTTATCAAAAAGTATGCAAGACTATATGTAGATGTTTTTTGTGTTCCTCTAGATTCTTTGAATAAATCAAAATATCATCGATAAAGATTAACAAAAACTTGTTTATATATGGGCGAAATATGTTGTTCATCAAGCACATAAATGTGGGTAGAACATTAGTAAACCAAAAAGTGAGGAACACGAACTCATAGTGTCCATATGAGTCCTAAACGTAGCTTTACAAATGTCTTCCTCAAAAATTTGTATTTGATGGTATCCCAAATGTAGATTAATTTTGGAGAATACAATAGTTCCCTTAACCTTTGAACAAATAGTCAATTCAAGGTAGTGGGTACTTTTTTTAAGGTTAATTTATTCAATTGTCAATAATCAATACATAGCCTTAAGGTGTCATCTTTCCTTTTTACAAAAAACATAGGGACTCCCCATGGTGACTCACTTGGATGAATATAATTTTTCTCTTGTAGCTTCTGCAATTGCAATTTTAATTCAGTGAATTCTGGTATGCTCATGTGATAGGGTGCCTTAGAAACTAGGATGACCCCTATAGCTAATTCAGTTATAAATTCATTATCTCGTCAAGAAGGCAAACCATGAATCTCTTCAAGAAATACATCTACAAAATTTTGAAAAATGGGTGGATTTTCCGTGGTCGCTTCTTTTCTTTAGAGTTAGAGTATACCACCTAAATTACAAAAATTTGGTAGCCATTCCTAATACATTTCCTCAATTGTGAGGTTGTAATTTGTCTTAACCTTACATGTCTTGTTATTCCTTGAATTTCTTGTCTAAAACCTCCCTAATTAATATAGTTGATAGTTTTGTCTTTAAAGTTTCAATGGGCTAATGTTTTTGCAGCTAGTTTGTACCAATAAAAATATCATAAGAGCCTAGGGGGAAATGTTTAGATTTATATCTATTGTATGTCTTATCGTTTCTATAAAACAATTCTCAAATTTTGTTGTCACTCTGCTTATGGCTCCCATGGCCAACTGAACTAGCCACATATGCTTGAATTTACTAGGTTGCAAACGACATAATTCCACTATCTTCGGGGGAATATAGGTTAAAATTTCCCTGAGGTATATTAAAGTTGACAAAACATGATTATATATTTTACCTTCAAATTCGATTATTGTAGATTGATGCTTAGCCCATCGGTTCTCCAAGGAAACAATCATCTTGGGAAAAATTCTCAATTCTTCTTCTATTGTAGATGCCTCTTGAACATTTGTTACTTGTTCCATCGTTCCACGGTAATGGTAGTCTTTGAAGTAGTGTGGTTCCTCACAATGCTAATATAGTATTGGTGGTTTTTGTGTCTTTCCGAAATCAATTTTACCTCGCAATTCTAATTGTTTAGATCCATTCTGAGATGAAGGTTTTTGTTGTCCCTTTTCGGAAAATTTATGTCATTCACCTCTGCTAAAAATTCTTCGAAACTGCATTTTTTTGTAATCTTACTATTATGGGTTTATCCCTATCCTTTCTTACTTGACCATGGTTTTATATTCTCTCCTTTCTATTTTAGTTGGTGATAGAAATCCTGCACTTTAAGGACAACTTCATCCATGATCTAAGGGTTATCAAACTCTAAGTGTTATTTCATGTATGCTAGAAAATTAGTTATGAAACATTATACTTTGGCCTTTTATTCCCATATATAGGCGACATACTTCACATATTCATACTTAGAAAACTGACCCAATATAAGGTCATGGAATTCTTAGGCTTTCTCATCCTAAAATCGCTTAGTAAGATATTTATTCATGAATTGTTGCTAAAATTTTTCCCACATTACCCCTTGTTCATCAATTTCATGAACATCCTTAGCTTCTTCCCACCACAGATTTTATTTTCCCTTGAGCCAATAGATTTCTACACGTGATTTCCAATTACAACCATATTCATAAATATAAAAATCCCTGTTAATATTTACTAACCAAGTTTTTCCAAGAGAAATATTTTCATACTCCTCTTCCTCTATTTCCTTACCACCTTTCGATTCTTGTGTAAATTTTTTCTCAAGAATACTCTCCTATCTCCACCTATATGATTCTTCTTTATTTCCATTAGTAGGAGTTGGGGCTGAATTTATTTGATTTTGTCTATCAGTTAGGCTTTTAATTATTGTATTTTTGTCCCTCACCAGTTGCTCGTTGTTAGCCCTTATACTATCCATTTCTGATCTTAACTGCTAGAATGTTTCAAAAAATATTGCAAATGCGGACTAAGGTTCTTCCCCTAACTTGAACCACATTTTTGGATTGGGTCCTAAGAATGGTGTAGAGCTAGGTCCTATAGGTAGTGTGAACATCTTACCAACACCTCTTCACATTAATATTCGTTGGTGTAAATTGACTTTGGTATATTCTCTTAACCTTAGTAGGAATTTTGTTTTAAATTATGACAATAGGAATTCACTATGAATACTATTATGGTTCTATACCTACATCATTATTCACATATTTATCTACCTTACCTATGACATGCTTTTTTTATTTAGAACCCTAAATAGGCCTGTCAGATTTAGCGAGCTTATGCAGTTTATTGACCTTAATAGAATGTATATTTTTTTACTATGTGAACATTCTAAAGATGGCTAGTTGTGAAGCATTAACTTTATCGAATTATATGTGGTTTATTTGTCATTAGATCAATGACAATTGTGATTTAGGGTTAGATTAGATGCTGGATTGGTTGGATGTACCATTATGGGTAACTACCCCTCTCATACCATGTCACACCACTTTCAGTTGTGATCCTTTATCTCCACGGCAAGCTCTACAACTATGCATCTAACCTTGTATAGTAATTTCACAACCGCCCTACAATTTAACATTATCCTACAATGAATGGGTTTTTATGGCGATGAGGTATGGTATTTCAGCCTCCATCGTTATGGAATTTTCTATGTCATAGGGAATTTCTCCAAGTAATTTTTGTTCTGATTTGTTCTTTTCTCATTTCCAATAATACTTTCATGTTCAAATATTTTCTCATTTATGAATTGAGTTGAAGTTTCAAATAGATGTTGATGGAGTTTCTCCAGGGATTGATATGGTTGGTCTACCAGGAACAAGCTCACCTAGAGCTAGGGCACACGTAGCATCTACATGAGGTAAACCCTTTTCCACTAAATGTTATAACCCTAAACATTAATTTTCACCTCTTTTATTTTTGTTACATCATTTGTTACTTTATATAATGGGATTATACTTGCTCTTTTTATAGTTAGGTCAACAACAGTCCGAAGTGTTTTCAACATCATGATAACATGTATAATTTAGTTTCTTCATTTCCTCAATTTAGATTCTCATTCCACCTCTCCACAATACTACAAGAATGAACAAGTCCCTTTGGTTGTTTTATGGTAACTTACAGGTTATAGTTTATTTTCTCATGTTGGAACAAAGTCAAGTTGGAACGTAGCTTTCTAATATTGATAAACTATAAGATATTACAACCTAAGTTATTTCTAATGAGTGATCGTAGTGTGCTACGATACTTGTTCGACCAACCTAATATGAATTCTAGGAAAGCTAGATTGTTGGCTACTCTTAGTCAGTTTGATTTCGAGATCAAGTACATAAATGGAAAGGATAACATGGTTGTAGATGCTCTTTATAGAAGAGTGCAGGTGAATGATATTGTAGTAGTCAGTTCTTATGGAAAAGAGTTGGAGGAGAAAATATTGTAGGCAGGACAACATGATGATAGGTATCATCAATTGAGACATCTGTTGAGACAACAAGGTGAAGGTAATAGGGATGAGGAGTATCATCTCATAGCAGATGACTTGGTCAGATTCAAGAACATGATTTATGTACCAGATGAAAGCGAACTCAAGAAGTTTATCATGAGGGAGTTTCATGTCAAGCCATATTAAGGTCATCCGAGATATCTGAAGACATTGACAATAGTTAAGAAATTATATCAATGGATGAACTTGAAGAAAGAGGTGGCTAAGTTTGTTCCGAGATGTTTAGACTTTCAGTAGGTAAAGTAAAGTGTAAACATCCAAATGTTTTATTGTACCCGATTCCTAGAATGGAAATGGGAGGTCATTTCCATGGATTTCATTACAAAATTAGAACATCAAGAAAGAATGACCCATCATGGATGTGGTCGAAAAATTAAGGTAGCTCACTTCAATACAGTTAACTCTACAAATTTAGCTAGCAAGGTAGCTCATTTTCATTTGGGAGATAGTGAAGTTGCATGGTGTTCCTAAGAATATCATATCAGACAGAGATGCCAAGTTTACTTCCACGTTTTGGAAGGAGCTATTTGCACATTTGGGGATAGAGTTGGCTTTCAGTACAACTTATCATCCATAGATATATTGATAGAAAAAGAGGGTTAATAGGATTCTTGAGGACATGTTGAGGATGTACATCATGCATTAGCAGTGGAAGTGGGAAGAGTATCGTCTGCTTGTATAGTTTTCATATAATAATGGGTACCACGAGTCCTTGAGGATGAGTCCATTTGAGGCACTCTATGGGCATAGTTGTAATACTCCTATTAGCTGAAGTGATCTAGTGAATAGTGTGTAGATTGGACCAAACATGTTGGCTGAGATGGAACAAGAAATGCAGGTTCTTAAGAGGAATTTAAAGGCAACACGGGATAGGCAGAAGATTTATGGATATCATCATAGGGTATTTAAGGAGTTTTAGGTTGGGGAATAGTCTACATGTGCAACAAGCCTAAGAAGACCTCCTTTAAGATTGGGTTATGTGCCAAGATGTAAACCTCGATATTTTGGGTGTTTTGAGATGCTAGAGGGGATTAGACAAATGGCCTATAGACGCACTACCTCTGGCAATGAAATTCCATGATGTTTTCCATGTTTCATTGCTTAAGAAGTATGTCTAGGATGTTGATGATGTGATTGATTGATTTTTATTGTAGGTGGAACTAGAGGGAGAATTCCATTGAGAACCTGAAAGAATATTGCAGTAGAAATTTCTCATGCTCCGGAAAAACGCAATCGAGCAGTTTAAAGTGCAGTGGAAGACTTTGGGCTTGATGAAGCTAGATGGGAGATGGTTGATTAGATTAGGGCTTTATATCACTCATTATTTGTTGGTTCAAGAAAATGAGTTTTTAGTATATGTATATGTATGTATGGATGTTGTTGTAGATACCACAATGAGTGTGTTATAGAGCACAAACATACAATATGATAGCCATGTCTATTATTTCAATCATGGGTTGCAATATTTTTTCATTATAATTACTGCATCAAGCTATGTTATAAAGCTCCATGGGCAATATTTCTTGTTTTCAGCAGTTTGCTAGTCATACGTGTCATAGAACACCGAGGATGGTGTTCCCCCCAGGGGAGGGGTTTGTAATTACCCCTGTATGATTTTCTATATAAAAAATAAGATCAAGGTCATAGGACATATATTCCAAGTTGAATGTTTGGAAAAACATAACGATATATATCACTTGTAATTAATAAATGGTTATGGAAATCGGCAAAGGCATAGGCAAAGGTAAATTGGCAATAATTGGAATTTTACTTATGAACTAAAGGAAAATAGGAGAAAGAGAAGGTAGCTAGGTTCATAAGGGGAGGCATGATTTGTTGTACCAGTAATCTAGAAACAAGGTTTATATCATCCCTTACCTATACCTACTCGTCCTTGGGAAATCATGTCGATCAACTTTTTTGGAGGTTTACCAACAACTAGGAAGGGACATGACTACTTGCTCATGATAGTTGACTCATTCAGCAAGATGTGTGTTTTGATGCCCTGTAAAAAGCCCATAAATGAATAAGAAGCAACAAACTTTTTATTTGGACAGGTTTGGGTGCACTTTGGGATACCAAGGAGAATCATTTCAGACAGGGACACAAGATTTCTCAATGCATTATAGACTACATTGTCGGAGAAGACAGACACACAGTTGAAGTGATCTACATCATTTCATTCATAGATAGTAGGGTACACAAAATTAGTCAACAAGACTTTAGTGCAGCTTCTAAGGGATATAATTGGAAGCATATGAAGGCTTGTGATGAAAATATATTATATATACAACATTCGTGTAATAGAGAAGTCCACACTTCTATAGTAAATTCCCCATTTGAGACGTGTTTTGGATATTTTCCACCTTCACCTTTGGATATTTCGTATGGGAATCAAGGCGGAGTGATGGAAGATCTTAGAGGAGATCCTTTAAGGGTTGAAATAATTATAGAGAAGATCAAGTAGAGCCATCCATGGGTACAAGAAACATTGAGGAAGTTGCAGGAGAAGCATAGGACCATGCATGATCAACACATAATAGAGAAATCATTCAAGGTGGGAGACGAAGTATGGCTATGGTTGAACAAGGAGAGGTTGCAGGGGCCTGGTAGGAAAATCAATGCTTTAAGGTATGGCCCCTTTGAGATACTAGAAAAGGTGGGTGAATTCATATTGACTTATTTTACCACCCTATATGCACATTTACTAAGTTGTGAATGTAGATAATTTGAAATAGTATGAGCCTTGCATGCTAGGTATGGAATAGGAACATGTCCTACCTTCTATTGAGGATTTGGCACCAGAAGCTCAAGAAAAGTTGATAGCAGATACAGTTTTGCAAAATAGGTCTAGAAATATAATACAGGGGCAACATGACCTTTCTTATATTTGGTTGAAGAGACAACTTCCAGGCAAAGCTAAATAGTACACCAGAGAGAAGGTGGAGGAAAAATTTCTTCACCTCATTCAGTAAAATATTTTGGGGACCAAAAGCCTCCCAAAATGGGGAGGTGTGATCCAAAGTGGATCATTAAATTGTTTTATATCCATCTCAATGCATTTGGAGTGGAAGAAGGGGAGGAAACGCCTCACAAGACCTTTTTTTATTAGTGGGACCCAGTTTGGCAAAATGGGGTTTGGAACCTTTTGGGAGTGTTTTGAGGCATCAAATGATGTGCTTTTAGGGTAAAAATGTGTCTCTTTAGTGCAACATATTTTCATTATATTCTACACACAAAGACCTTTTCAATGACGTAAGAAACTCCTCAATCAGAGTCCGTATGCAAAATTTATGTCACTCAGAAGTTGACCTTCATGTTTTCACACCTGTAGTTTGGGTGGCCCTGTTGCATTTGCCCCCATTATTTATGGAAAACGGCATAACCACGTGTTTGTGATGTAAAAAGACTCTAGAAGAGTCTATTTTGTAAATATACTTAAGAGTTGATGTAGTCAAGCTCAACCATTACTAGGTTATCGGGTTGTGTTATAACTGGGCCACTAGGAGGAAGAGGCATTCTATTCTTTCAAGAGAATAGAGTTCCATAGCTAAGCAAAGATAGCTAGGAGAGATAGGAGGTAGAGCACCCAGAGAGGATTTTTGCACTATATTATCCTATGGGTGGCATTCATTACTTCTTTGTACATGTAGCCATATTTCCACACAAAAAAAGAGAGTGAAGCAGCCTCACCTTCCAGCTGGGTTTTATTGCGAAAGGGCTTCTGAGAGAGTATATCTTGTGTATTATGTGTGTGTGGGTTTATTTTATCGCTCTCTAGTTTTCTGTAAAAAATTACATTTGTATGCATGCACTAATTATAGTTAAATCCACAGAGCTTGAAGTTTAGTAAACTATAATAGTGTATAATTTTCAGAGCCTTAATATATTATTATTAGATATTTTGTGACGAATTGTCTAGTGGAATATCCACGAAAGTTTATGGATCATAATCACTCTACCATAGAGATGTTGTAATGTTTAACATTTTGACTAATTAAAAATAAAATAAAATTTGACTTAAAAATAAAATAAAAACATTAATAATTATAATTATCAATGAAAACATCTGGACCTTGATTGAAACATAGAACTAAAACTAAAACAAAATAAAATGAAACATAAACTAAAAAATTATAATTATAATTAATAATTAAACTATCTTAAACCTATCTTAATGTTGGATTTACCAAGTACCAACAAGGATCAAATATCTTGAGATACAAACCTTTTTTAGAACGAAAAGAGATTTGATCCCTCTCGACTTTTAGAAGATCCAAAATTAAAATGAATATATACAAATTTAATATCAATCACAAATATTTATGTTACAACTTAGTGTTGGAAAAAAAATGTAATATGCTTAATAACTCAATAATGAGTGACCCAATTATAAAGGAACGAGTCAATAATCGTGTTAGCTCTTTTTCAACTAAAAAACTGTATGTTTTTACTGTGTTATTGATTACATGTTATTGTAATTTTCCTCTCTTCTTGGTAGTTATTTTTTGAAAACTTTGTTTATAATTCTACAAGTATTAATATAAATATTGCTTTAAAATTTTATTTATCAATTTTCAATAATAAAAATCATTATTATTTTATTTTTTATATATTATTGAAATGTTACTCAATATTTATTTTATAGAAATGTATTTTTTGTCTAATTATGTTAAGCTTAGGGTAGGTTTATTTCTAATGTTGAATGAAAAAATGGTGTCTAATTATGGTATGTTGTCATCAAATTTGTGTGAGGCTCAATAGTGGCCCAACTCTTTCAGATTGAGAAATATTTTTTGTTGTCACTAAATTTGACACTCTTTAGAACTAGGCTATCTGTGTGGGTTTTTTCTTATATAAGCCCTTATTCACTGTATTGATTTTTTCCTCACATATGATTTCTTCCATGGTGCCCTATGCACACTTTGACAATTTGTCCCCTTCGCTAATTTTCATCCCCCTGTTATTATTCTTACCTAACTTCTAAATTTTTTATTGTTGATCCTTGAATCAGATGAAAGGACTAATCAATCAATTTCAACCAGTAAAACAAAAAGACGTTAATTTATGTGAAAATATTTAAATAACCTCACATTTCTAAATAAATATATGTCGATATTATTTTTGATTACTTATTTCAATAGTATTAACCTTATTGTAGGAATTTACAGGGTAAATTCCTCAGATAGAACACCAAAGGATACCGCTCACAAACAGATCACAGATCAATACACCAGTATTTTTGACGTGGTTAAAACCCTCAAAGAGGGAAACAATCCACGACCTGAGCCAACACGGCGAGTTCAGGAAATTTATTAATAAAAGAAACAAAATTTACATAAGCTTCTCTCATGAACGTCACCCTACAAATGACCCTCCATGCTCTTTAAATAGATATCATGGACCAATCGGGTGTTAAGCCACAGATCAAGTGTCGGTAATATCGAGGAGAGAATGAACCATTAGATCACTTCATGTCTACAACATATTTCTACCATTTGATTGTAAGCTACAAATGTACATAGTAAAGAAATACACTTTACGTAACTCTACACTA
>APFE030190412.1:41790-111141 GCA_000404065.3 Pinus taeda
TATTTATTATTTATTAAGTGGTTTATTTACTATTATTCATTATCATTATTATTTATTTATTATTAATTATTATTTTTTGTATTATTTTTATTAATTCTTATTATTTATTATTTATTATTAAGGGAGGGATGTTACATCATTCCATTCATAGATAGTAGGGTACACAAAATTAGTCAACAAGACTTTAGTGCAGCTTCTAAGGGATATAATTGGAAGCATATGAAGGCTTGTGATGAAAATATATTATATATACAACATTCGTGTAATAGAGAAGTCCACACTTCTATAGTAAATTCCCCATTTGAGACGTGTTTTGGATATTTTCCACCTTCACCTTTGGATATTTCGTATGGGAATCAAGGCGGAGTGATGGAAGATCTTAGAGGAGATCCTTTAAGGGTTGAAATAATTATAGAGAAGATCAAGTAGAGCCATCCATGGGTACAAGAAACATTGAGGAAGTTGCAGGAGAAGCATAGGACCATGCATGATCAACACATAATAGAGAAATCATTCAAGGTGGGAGACGAAGTATGGCTATGGTTGAACAAGGAGAGGTTGCAGGGGCCTGGTAGGAAAATCAATGCTTTAAGGTATGGCCCCTTTGAGATACTAGAAAAGGTGGGTGAATTCATATTGACTTATTTTACCACCCTATATGCACATTTACTAAGTTGTGAATGTAGATAATTTGAAATAGTATGAGCCTTGCATGCTAGGTATGGAATAGGAACATGTCCTACCTTCTATTGAGGATTTGGCACCAGAAGCTCAAGAAAAGTTGATAGCAGATACAGTTTTGCAAAATAGGTCTAGAAATATAATACAGGGGCAACATGACCTTTCTTATATTTGGTTGAAGAGACAACTTCCAGGCAAAGCTAAATAGTACACCAGAGAGAAGGTGGAGGAAAAATTTCTTCACCTCATTCAGTAAAATATTTTGGGGACCAAAAGCCTCCCAAAATGGGGAGGTGTGATCCAAAGTGGATCATTAAATTGTTTTATATCCATCTCAATGCATTTGGAGTGGAAGAAGGGGAGGAAACGCCTCACAAGACCTTTTTTTATTAGTGGGACCCAGTTTGGCAAAATGGGGTTTGGAACCTTTTGGGAGTGTTTTGAGGCATCAAATGATGTGCTTTTAGGGTAAAAATGTGTCTCTTTAGTGCAACATATTTTCATTATATTCTACACACAAAGACCTTTTCAATGACGTAAGAAACTCCTCAATCAGAGTCCGTATGCAAAATTTATGTCACTCAGAAGTTGACCTTCATGTTTTCACACCTGTAGTTTGGGTGGCCCTGTTGCATTTGCCCCCATTATTTATGGAAAACGGCATAACCACGTGTTTGTGATGTAAAAAGACTCTAGAAGAGTCTATTTTGTAAATATACTTAAGAGTTGATGTAGTCAAGCTCAACCATTACTAGGTTATCGGGTTGTGTTATAACTGGGCCACTAGGAGGAAGAGGCATTCTATTCTTTCAAGAGAATAGAGTTCCATAGCTAAGCAAAGATAGCTAGGAGAGATAGGAGGTAGAGCACCCAGAGAGGATTTTTGCACTATATTATCCTATGGGTGGCATTCATTACTTCTTTGTACATGTAGCCATATTTCCACACAAAAAAAGAGAGTGAAGCAGCCTCACCTTCCAGCTGGGTTTTATTGCGAAAGGGCTTCTGAGAGAGTATATCTTGTGTATTATGTGTGTGTGGGTTTATTTTATCGCTCTCTAGTTTTCTGTAAAAAATTACATTTGTATGCATGCACTAATTATAGTTAAATCCACAGAGCTTGAAGTTTAGTAAACTATAATAGTGTATAATTTTCAGAGCCTTAATATATTATTATTAGATATTTTGTGACGAATTGTCTAGTGGAATATCCACGAAAGTTTATGGATCATAATCACTCTACCATAGAGATGTTGTAATGTTTAACATTTTGACTAATTAAAAATAAAATAAAATTTGACTTAAAAATAAAATAAAAACATTAATAATTAAAATTATCAATGAAAACATTTTGACTTGATTGAAATACATAGAACTAAAACTAAAAATAAAATAAAATGAAACATAAACTAAAAAATTATAATTATAATTAATAATTAAACTATCTTAAACCTATCTTAATGTTGGATTTACCAAGTACCAACAAGGATCAAATATCTTGAGATACAAACCTTTTTTAGAACGAAAAGAGATTTGATCCCTCTCGACTTTTAGAAGATCCAAAATTAAAATGAATATATACAAATTTAATATCAATCACAAATATTTATGTTACAACTTAGTGTTGGAAAAAAAATGTAATATGCTTAATAACTCAATAATGAGTGACCCAATTATAAAGGAACGAGTCAATAATCGTGTTAGCTCTTTTTCAACTAAAAAACTGTATGTTTTTACTGTGTTATTGATTACATGTTATTGTAATTTTCCTCTCTTCTTGGTAGTTATTTTTTGAAAACTTTGTTTATAATTCTACAAGTATTAATATAAATATTGCTTTAAAATTTTATTTATCAATTTTCAATAATAAAATATTATTATTTTATTTTTTATATATTATTGAAATGTTACTCAATATTTATTTTATAGAAATGTATTTTTTGTCTAATTATGTTAAGCTTAGGGTAGGTTTATTTCTAATGTTGAATGAAAAAATGGTGTCTAATTATGGTATGTTGTCATCAAATTTGTGTGAGGCTCAATAGTGGCCCAACTCTTTCAGATTGAGAAATATTTTTTGTTGTCACTAAATTTGACACTCTTTAGAACTAGGCTATCTGTGTGGGTTTTTTCTTATATAAGCCCTTATTCACTGTATTGATTTTTTCCTCACATATGATTTCTTCCATGGTGCCCTATGCACACTTTGACAATTTGTCCCCTTCGCTAATTTTCATCCCCCTGTTATTATTCTTACCTAACTTCTAAATTTTTTATTGTTGATCCTTGAATCAGATGAAAGGACTAATCAATCAATTTCAACCAGTAAAACAAAAAGACGTTAATTTATGTGAAAATATTTAAATAACCTCACATTTCTAAATAAATATATGTCGATATTATTTTTGATTACTTATTTCAATAGTATTAACCTTATTGTAGGAATTTACAGGGTAAATTCCTCAGATAGAACACCAAAGGATACCGCTCACAAACAGATCACAGATCAATACACCAGTATTTTTGACGTGGTTAAAACCCTCAAAGAGGGAAACAATCCACGACCTGAGCCAACACGGCGAGTTCAGGAAATTTATTAATAAAAGAAACAAAATTTACATAAGCTTCTCTCATGAACGTCACCCTACAAATGACCCTCCATGCTCTTTAAATAGATATCATGGACCAATCGGGTGTTAAGCCACAGATCAAGTGTCGGTAATATCGAGGAGAGAATGAACCATTAGATCACTTCATGTCTACAACATATTTCTACCATTTGATTGTAAGCTACAAATGTACATAGTAAAGAAATACACTTTACGTAACTCTACACTATACCAAGTTGTAATGACCCATCTAAAGTAATCCACTAATATAAAGTTTTAAACTTTATACTAAAACAAATATGATTTAAACTCTAAAATAAATATGAATTAAACTTTATAAATATAAATTTTAAACTTTATAAAATATATTAAAATTAAACTTCTATAATAAAAATAAAATAAAAAAAGAAAACACCCTTATATAAAAGGGGACGCATAAACCAAACGGGATATATAACAAAGTACATATGACAACAGAGGGAAATATCTGAGAGTCACAGAATGCATGGAAGGCGTGTCGGGAGGAGACAAGGTGGTGGCTGCAGGTAGCAGGGCAGCCACCGCCAAGCCCGTAGTTAAAACTGGAGATCTGAATCTAGAAGGGGGAGGAACAGAGTTAGAAACTAGGAGGAGGAATTCAGTAGTGAGAGCGGTCTACCATTGGAAGAGCTTTATTCTGTCTGAGGTTCTAGGCACGAGGGACAGTGAGCTTCTGTGAGAAGCTTACTGGATTGAGCAGCCAGCCTCTCCTCAGTCTCGCTGGGTGGAATTGGTCTCCCGGTAATTGGAGCAGAGCAGCAGTAACATCATCAACTTCACCGGATCAGATAGCAGTTCAGGTAAGTACAAAATCAAAATTTTTATGGTTCCTGTTTTCCAACTTTGATTATTACACAAATTATACTTAACTATTTCCTTTGTGTCAGAAAATCCTAACATCCCCCCTTAAGAACAACTTGGGATAGGATTGAAGGATGCACAAATATGACACAATAGGAGAAGTAAGGATTATCCCCCCTTAGTGACAACTTCCTGAACTCCAACCATAAAGAAAATTTTAGCAAACTTCGCCTCTGTCAGAGCCTTTGTAAAGATGTTTGCAACTTGATCATCGTTTGAACAATACTTCACTTCAAGAACATGGTCATGAATGAGCTTTCTGATGAAGTGCATGTGTGGTTCAATGTGTTTTTTGTAGTGATGTTGGACTGTGTCATTGCATAGTTGAATGACAATTTGATTATCACACTAAAGTGTAGTCAGATGCTGCTACTAAAATCCAAACTCTAACAGGATCTGACAAAGCCATAGGGCTCCCTTACTAGCTTCTATAGTGCCACGATACTCTTCTTCCTCTGAAGAAAGAGAAATGGAACTTTGTTTCTTGCAAGCCCATGTAATAGGTCGAGAACCAAGAGTGAAGACATAACCTGCAGTACAATTCTGGTCATTAGGGTCACCAGCCCAATTAGAATCAGTGAAATCAACCAATAGAGGAGATGCTTCTACACTGTAATGAATCCCAAACTAAACTATACCTCAAACATGACGAAGTATTCTTTTAGCTGCTTTCCAATGACTTTCATGTGGGTTTTGCATAAAAAGAGCAATAAGGCCAACAACAAAGCAAAGGTCAGGAAGGGTATGGGTTAGATACAAAAGTTTTCCTACAAGTAGACGGTATAAGGTAGCATCCACTTGAGGTGAAGTACACGTGACTAAAAGTTTAGCACTAGACTGAAATGGAGAAGGGGTTGGCTTACAGTCTTCCATGTGAAATTTGCGTAGAGGATCACAGGCATACTTGGACTGGGAAAGGGAAATACCTTCCTTGGATTGCAACAATTGAAGAACAAGAAAATAATGCAAGTTTCCTAAGTTTGTCATTTGAAACTTCTTTTTAGGGCTCGACTTCACATGGTTTATAAGGTTGTGATCACTACTAGTAAGAATAAGATCATCAACATAAAGAACAAAATTGATAAGAGAGTTACCCACTTTCTTGGTGTAGACAGTATTGTGAGAATGACACCTAAAAAATCCAGTATCTAAAAGAAAGTTATCCATTTTAGCATACAAAGCCCAAGGGGCTTTCTTGAGACCATAAATGGATTTCTTAAGCCGACATACAAGGCTAGAGTATGTTTGTATAAAGCCAATAGGTTGTTCCATATATATTTCCTCATGCAAGTCCCAATGGAAGAAGGAAGATTTAACATCCATTTAATGGAATTTCCATTTGAAAGAGGTAGCAAAGGAAAGAACAAGGCGGATAGAGTTCATTTTGGCAACATGAGAGAATGTTTCAATATAGTCATTTCCTTCAACTTGTGAAAAACCCTTAGCACCAAGACGAGATTTATGTTTATCAACATTTCCATCTGGTCCATACTTGGTTCTGTAAACCCATTTGCATCTAACAAGTTTTCGTCCCTTTCAAAGAGGAACAAGATCCCATGTATCATTTGCCAATGATGAATGATACTCTTCATTCATAGTTGTGCCCCAATCTAGATGGCCTAAAGCTTCTGTAATGGTGTCAGGATCATAATTCACTGGAGCTTGAGCCACTAAAGAAGAGGCTCTATTGAACTGAGAACGTGTACGTCGTTGATCTGTAGGATCACCTGCAAGAGCACTTGTTGCATCCCAAGTAGAAGAGACCCATTTTGGAAGCTGAGGAGCTGAAGGAGGATCCTAAGAAGGTGGGGGAGGATTATCATCCTCACTGTCCTCATATGAAGAAATATTTTCAAAAGTAGAAGGGATAGAGAGAGGTGGCACATCTCCCCAACTAGGCTCGTAGGCCGGTATATTTTCAGTAAACTTTACATCTTTTCTAATGATAACATTTTTGGAATTAAGTGGAATAAGTCTATATCCCTTAACATCTTCATAATATCCAAAAAATACATTTTTCACTCTTGGGTTCTAAAGCTTTATGTTTCTCATCTGGAATATGGGCCCATGCTTCACTTCCAAAAACATGAAAGTGAAATACATCTGGTTTGATTGAGCTCCATGCTTGTTTTGGAGTGATATTCTTTAAAACCTTAGTAGGAGTGTGATTTACTATGTAATTTGCACAGTTAATTGCTTCTTCCCAAAAATTAAGACTAAGTCCTTTAGATTGAAGCATACAATTAGCCATTTCCTTTAAGGTGCGATTCTTCCTTTTAGCTACACCATTTTTTTGTGGAGTATATGGAACAGTATGTTGCATTTGAATTCGATGCTCAGTGAAAAAGTTGATGAATTTGTTGTTAACATATTCTCCGCCATTATCTGATCTTGGCTTAAGAATTTGATGTCCAAATTGTTTCTCAGCAAAGGCCTTAAAGGCCAAGAAAATGTTAAAGACTTCCCTCTTGAGTTTTAAGAAGTATACCTAAGTGCGTCTAGAGAAATCATCAATGAAAGTTAATAAATACTTGTACCTAGAGAATGAAACAACTAGAAATGAACCGCATAAATCACTATGCACAACCTGTAAAGGGGATGAGGTGTGTCAAGAGGCACATTTTTCAAAACTATCTTGATGATGTTTTCTAAGTACACATCTAGACCAAACACCATCTCTGCAAGATACCATAGGAAAACCTATCACCATATTTTATTTACATAGATTTTGTAGGGAGCAATAGTTTAAGTAATCAAATTGCTCATGCCAAAGTTTGCTCACTTCATCATTATGAGAAACAAATATTGAGAGAAGTGTTGATGAACCAGATTCGTTAAACTTATACAACCTTGTAGAATCATCAGCAATGCCAGTAACTAAAATCTATCTAGGATCTCTTAGGTCCTTAATTACAACATCGTAAGGTGAAAATTCAATGATTTTACCTTCACCTGAGTGAGTTATCTTATATATAAATAGAAGGTTTCAGGATAAGGTTGGAACACATAATACATCATTAAGTTGACCATTGTCTAGATGAATAGTTCTAGTTCCTAGAACACAAAGAGATCTATCATCACCAACATATATATTTTTGGTGTTACAATCATTCAAAGAAGAAAACATGGCTTTGTTTTTTTCCATGTGATAAGAAGTTCCAGAATCAATGAGTCACTCATGAGAATGAGAAGAAGAAGATATATTTATTGCATAATCAGACCAAGATGCTTGACAACCACATGCAGGAAGTGTTATTCCTGAAGATGAAATTGAAGTTGAAGAGTGCTCCAAATGAGTGCTATGCTTCTTCATTGTTGCTTCCAAGGCTTCCATCTTCTTAAAGAATTTCGATTCTAAGTATTCCTCTCGATTACAAAATTTTCAATGTCTATTAGTATTCTTCCCTTTATTTTTATTTGCCTTATCATTTTGTTGAAATGATTTTTTATTTTGAGACTGAAATTGCTTAGGACCCTTGTTTGGTTTAGGACCATTCTTTTTAGGATACTGCTTCTTAGGATTCTTTGAATTTCATTGTTGTTGGGTAGCTAAGGCTTTCTTAGAAGAGTTTCGAAGATTAAGAAGCCCAATATGTAAGCTTTTTTCTTGTTCTCTTATTAAAGAATCACAAAAGGCATCAAAAAAGGGGGACTTTTACTCTTGTCCTTGAGAAATAAATGCTTCTCTAATAGAATGGAAGGTGGAAACAAACATAGAGTAGGCTGGTCCCAACTTAGTAAGAATGGAATAGATAAGGCTACCATCTTCTTTCTTAACATTAACACCTACCAAGAGAAGTCTAAGTGTCTTGAATTTGGACAAAAAATCTTCAATGGAAGAAAAATTATTGGGGTCCAACATAAGCAACTCATTTTCAAGTTGATGTGCTCTAATTTCATTTTTAATTCCAAAAACTTTAGTGAGTTGTTTCATTGCTTCATTAAGGGTATCAAGTTTTGCGATATGTAATATAAGATCTCGAGAAATAGACATCCCTATCAACCCACGTGCTTGATCTTGTCTATTTTCCCATTTGGATGTCTTATCTTCATCTTTAGGTTTAGTTTCTTGGCCTGAGGCTATTCTGTAAAGACCTTTACTTCTATGTAAATCCACAATGTAGGACCACCATTGGAAGTAGTTGGTGTTGTCAAGAATATCTTGGCATGCACCTTCCATTTTAACAGCAATTGAAGCTGTAGATGCTGAAACTAAGTGTTCCACATGAAGATCTCGAAGAATTAGGCTGATTAAAAAAAACAGTTCTGAAAATGGCTTGTGGATGAAGAAGTTATGAATTTTTGAAGGAAAATTGTTGAAGATGCTCACGAAGTGCGTGAATGTGCGGAAATAAATGATAATGTTATATTTTAAAAAGATCCCCCTTTTCCAAACTTAATCTAATTAGCTCACTTAAAAAAAAAAAAAAACAAGATTTTATGTGACTCACTTTTATAAATAAGTGAAAGTCACTTTTACAATGGTATTTTATGAGCTACCCACTAAATTGTAACTTAAATAAAAGATAAAGAGACTTTAGAATTATAAGTGACTCACTTTTTGTAATGGGTGAGAACGCTTTTACATAAAGTAACTTTAAAACATAAGTTACATGTGATTTTTGGAAAAGTAACTCAAGTGTAACTTAAATAAAAGATAAAGAGACTTTAGAATTATAAGTGACTAACTTTTTATAATGGGTGAGAACACTTTTACATAAAGTAACTTTAAAACATAAGTTACATGTGCTTTTTGAAAAAGTAACTCAACAAAAAGAAAGATTTGAACCCAAGACCTCTATTCTCATAAAGTAACATGGGACCAAGTGAGTTAGTTTAAAAGGTTAGTAATTTTTGGAAAGAGGAAGTTTTTTCCTTTTTTTTTAGTCACGGAAGTTCTGGGGTGTGTGCTTACTTGAGAAATCTATTTTTGCCTACAAAACCAAAAACTAAATAATCCAACACGGACATGCAAAAAAAACCAAACCTTATGGTTTGAAGTTAGCTTTCGCCAGAAACTAAATAGTTTCCTCAATGTTTCTGATTTTTCCAGATCACACTAAGGCGTGGTGGAAAATAGCATACGCATGAGAAAAAACCTTCCTTTTTGTTTCTGATTTTCCCAGATCGCATAGAGCCGTGGGGAAAGGAGCATACGCAGAAATGAAAGGTATAGATCTGGTAATAAAAAACAGAGAGACAAAGAAACCAAAATAAACAGAGAGATAAATAGTTAGAATTACAAATAAAGATTGTATACCTCTAGATCTAAAAAATGACATAGCTAGGGCTATGAGAAACATTTTCACGTGAAACGAAAGGGGTTACTCATTGGAGCAGTGCTCCTAACATGATAGAGCAATCATCTTGACTGGAAAGCAGTTAGAAGCAATAGATCTAGGAAACAACAGTTGGATGTAGTTGTATTGGCTTCTGATTTGGATCACCAATGGATGGAGCCCTCAAATAACTCTGATACCATGTAGGAATTTACAGGGTAAGTTCCTCAGATAGAACACCAAAGGACACCAATCACATATAGATCAGAGATCAATACACCAGTATTTTTGATGTGATTAAAACCATCAAAGAGGGAAACAATGCATGGCCTGATCCAAAGCGACCACTTCAGGCAATTTATTAATAAAAGAAAGAAAATTTACATAAGCTTCTCTCATGAACGGTCACCCTACAAATGACCCTCCATGCTCTTTAAATATGGATCATAGACCAATAAGGCGTTAAGCCACGAATCAAGTGTCAGTAATACCGAGGAGAGAATGAATTATCGGATCACTTCATGTCTAGAACATATTGTGACCATCAGATTGTAAGTTACAAATGTACATAATAAAGAAACAAAATTTACCTAACTCTACACTAGACCAAGTTATACTTAACTATTTCCGATGTGTCAGAATATCCTAACTCTTATAGGCGTAACAATTTAATTATTAACATTAATAAATAGATATTGCAAAGGCACATATCACTTAAAAAGATTAATAATTATACATATAACTAGCTATCCATAAAAAGGGGAGTAGTGTACACAAAAAGAAGAAGGAAATTAAATAATGACGAGATATGGGTTAATGAATCTTATTTTAACCTTTGTTTAAGGAGAGTTGACAACTTCATATATATATATATTGAAAATAGTAATGAGAAATTGATTCTTTGATTTTTGCCTTGATTCAAGGAGTTAAACTCAAGTTCCTTCTTATGCATGCACAAATTCCTAAAATTTAGGAGTGCATGAGGTAGTTAACTAATGTGTTGAAGTTGAAGGTCAAGTTTTTATCTTCTAAGTGTGAGTTAAATTGGGAAAAAAAGATTTAGTGGAGTTAGCCTCCTAAAGTGTAGGAGGATCGAGTTGACTAGTTTTGTGGACTTTTGTTAACTAGAAAAGCTTGAGTTCAATTCGTTAATTAGAAAACTCACTAATTTCAACCATTCAAATTTCCTTTAAAAGTAGGAGAAGAGGCATAAGTTTAATCATTACTTTGGTGAGCACGAGTTGGTGAGACCAAGCAATAGGAAGAACAACTTTGTACATGGAGCTTGTGAGAGCAAGATTGTGCAAGAGAAGGTTGTGCATAGGTTGGTAGAGGACAACAAAGATCAACAATCTAACAAGGGTATCAAGCTTTAAAAAAGTGGGAAAGACAAGTGTATATTTCAGATTGAAACAACTGGATTTTTTAAGAGACCAATTGCTAAGTTTTTGCTATCAATAAAATTCTTATCAAGCAAAGGTTTTTCCTAGTTGGGTTCCCTAATAAAAAAATTGTGCCTTGAATTGTGTTTTATTTATGTTCCTAATTGAGCTAAAAATTCAATAGATAAATTATGTGTTTGTAAGAAAAGTAAGTGTTTTTCTTATTGTTCTTATCCATAAATAATAATTTCATAGAAATTCTACCGTTTTTGTAATCCATATCATAAAACATATTTGACAAAGGTTCATATAGGAAAAATGTGAGAATAAATATTTAAATTTTACTAGTGAAATTAAAAAATTAAAAACCTTCGTTTCCCATAAATAATTTTTTATTTTTTAATTTGAAACATTCATGTACATCATATATTATGAAGTGTTAAATATAAACTCATTGTTTTAACCTACAATACGTGAGGAAATATAAATATATATTCCAATAAGTTACAAAGGTTAAAATACATTTCAATTCCTTTTTAAAAAATTAACTAAACGTAGGTTCCATCTGATAAACTAGGGAGATTAATACACAGTTGTCTATAATGCGACTTTTTGAAAGTTTTTCTGGTGGGTTTTTGCGGTCAAAATTCGGTAGCAATTTATTGGAATCACAAGTTTGATAGTTAGTTTCTGCACAATCAAAGCGTCACAGGGTTTTTCAGAGTGCTGAATCCAAATATACAGTTAAAAACCCATTTTAATTGCAAGAAATCAAGATTTAACCTCAATTTCTTCCGCCGGATTCCGTCACCTAAATCCAAAAAGTCACATTATAGACAACTCCGATTAATACACCCTCCAACTCTCCACCCAATATCAACGATCATCGTCCATCATTATTCATGGCAATCGCAAAATCCTTTCACATCAGAAATGGGTTGTTAACCCACCTCCAACTGTCCACACAATATGAGATAATAATTGTTGATTAGAAAGAAATTCCAAGCTCCAAATCTTTTCGGGTCTGCACCTTTTTCCTGTAAAATTGGGAATTTTCTCCAGCAAAAGGCTAACATTACATACAATTTACTTCTTCCGAAAGTTGTATACCCTACTTCGCATTGAGTTAGTTTAACGACATTATGGTTGGGGTTTGTTTATAGGTTGAAAAACAAATTGATCGGTGTGAAATACATTCTATAACTTATGATTTTAGTTATAATTTGAAGTATTTATCAGGTTTTATTACGGAGGTGAAATCAAACACTCTATAACTTATGATTTTAGTTATAATTTCAAGTATTTATAAGGTTTTATTACGGAGGTGAAATCAAAGAATGCAATTAAAATAAAGAACTTAAGGTATGAAAATGGTTTACTCATAATTTTTCCTCAACTATTTTGGAAACAAATTCAGGAAATGAGGTAAAGAAAATATGTCAATTATGATTTTTTTTGTATGTTTTATTATGATTTTTTAAATGACTAATCATTATTTGTATGGTGTAGGAAATTAATTGCAATAAATTGAAAATATGGAAAACATTATTCGATGGAGAATTATATATTAATCCAAGGAGGAAATTGTTTTAGCCATTAAAACCCTAAGAATATATGATGTCTTCGAGACCAAGCCAAAGGGAACAATTCTAAAATTTTGAAGTTGTCTACAAAAGGGAGAAACATTGTTTAAGAATATTTTTTATTTTCTTAAAATTGTATAGTAAAGGGACAATTATACAAATAGTTATGAAGTTATTGGTATATAATGACCCCTAAATTCATTCAAAAGGGGGGGTTGGGTGGCTCTAAGAGAAGAAACATAAAGTTTTCAAGACCTAATGGTACTTGATGCGCATTCTAGATTATGATATTTTTTTTAATCGCTGATTATACAATTTGAATGTAATATTTCTACAGTTCTCTTTCATTTCTAGTTTGTGAACATATGTTGGTTTATATTTGTGATTTAAAGGATTGACTTCATCTATTATTTAAATTTCTTTCTACCGTTCAATCCATCTCTTCTCAAATATAGATATTATTATGGGTTGAAAGATTGAAGTATTTACATAATCTATTTTTTATGTGAACTCAAAATACAGGGCATTGTTGGTTTTATTACAATAGTTCGTGCAAATATAAACTATGTTAGTTATATGTTTTCCTTGTTTCTGTATTATTAATTTTATAATTATTGTATATGCTTGCATCTTGATACTTGTTAACCAGTTAAGTATTGATTTGATCAAGGTTACTTTGTTGCAACCAATATAGGATTGGTTTATCATATGATATACATACTGTTAGTGGATAATCTTATTCTTAACACTTTTGTTTTGTAGGGTGAATGAGGAGTGATAATACATGATATTTTATTGTATCAAGCTTTGTGGTGTGATAAGTTACCAGTAAAAAGTGATATAAGTACAAGTAACCTTTAATTATCTTTCTTTTTATCTTTGATCGTGTCATTTATTTAATTTTAAGTTTTATGGAATGTTACTTTTTTATTGATTAATTAGGTTTTAAATTTGATATCATTGATTACATGTTGTATATAAGTCTCACCCAACTAGAGACATATAATTTTCCTATTAAAGTACCTTTTATAATTTGATACGGGGAAGAGCCCCTAAGGGAAAGGGAGACTATCTCTTTAATCCTAAAGTGAGAGGGTTTTAAACCCTCAATGAATGTCTTTTTAGTTTGTTCTCCAGCCACCAGAACAACTCAAGAATCAATATTCTTTTGTTATTGTTACAGGGATCAAACTGTGAAATTTTCATTTCTCCTTGTAACTGAATAATGGTTAAGTCCATGAAACATTGGTGGATAAGTTTACAAAAACACGCACCTTAAAGGGATTCAAGTAAATATTTCTTTATTTAACTGTTCACCTAGTGAATACTTAATTATTCATCTTGTCCATTTCCATTTCAATAACTTTTTCATGGGTTTCTTTAGGATTTTCTACATTAATTTTTTTGACATTACATATTTCTCAAATAAATTACTAGACATATAAGTATGGGATACCCACATGCCTCCCTTTGGAGAATATGAAGATGATGATCCGACACAACATCTTATCGAATTCCACGACTATATTCCTGAGATGGGGTTTCACCATGAGGATGTACTCATGAAGTTGTTGATGATGTCATTAGAAGGTGATGCCTAGAAATGGTATAGAATACTTTTTCTTGGTGGAATCTCTTCATCAAAGGATTTTGATAAAATCTTTCATGAGAATGTATATGTATCCTACAGGGTTTCTTAATTTTGATTGTTGTAAACATTGTAATGATAAAAATACAAAAAATAAACATGATGATAATGATAAAGAACCTAAGATGGATTATGAATATGAAGTAGAAAGTAATATTGCTAAATCTAGCTGAGAAATCTTCAAATATCATCACCTATATTACGTGTCGATGAACAATATATGTTGCCATCAAATACTAAAAGTCTTAAAGAAGACGCTTCTCCTTTTCTATTAGAATATCTCAGAATGTATTTATGTTCTAAGAAATCTCTAGATTCTATAACTGCTGATAATTTTAACTCATCTTTTGTTCCATGTTTAGAAGATAATAATAATATTTATAAAGGAGAATTTATGTCTTAAATATTTGATTTGATATCTAACGAGTTAGAAATTATGTTACATGTTCTTGAATATTCTCACAAACAATTAATCAATAAAGATATTCTTCTATCAATTGATCCAATTTTTCAACCATTTTGTGATGCAACAAGGAAAATAGTATTGTAAGTTATCCTTAACCATTCTAATTTCATTCAATCTAGTTTTCACGTTGACTATTCCCAACCAACTACTTATGATGATTATGGAGATAAATTGAATCATGAACCAAGTCTATATTTTAATTTATATTTTGAACACAATCTAAATACTTCTAATATTTATCAAAATGAAGACTATAACAACATAACTCAATCAACATCTTTGCAATATACTTCAGAACAACCTATTTATGATAGTTATGAGGAAGGTGAATTTGATAAAGAAAATGAAATTAATAATATCAATTCCTACCTTTTGTATGTTCTTAATCATCATAATTATAATCAATCTAATAGTTTGCAAGATGATAATGGTTTCAATTCAGAATTTTCAGTTCAAAATGTTATAAAGAAGAGATTCTAGTTTCCCTTGAATTTAATAGAAATGTCATTAATCAAAATTTTGAGATTGTTGAATTATATATTAATATGAATGATCAAAAACATAGTTTACCATATCTTTCTCAACCCATTGAAAAATTGGATTACAAAATAATAGGCTTTAATTCAAAATATGCAAATTATTTATGAGAATACTCCTTACCTATTTCTCATTAGGAATTATTTAAAGAATACTATGAGGATCAAGTTGCCATGGGACTGACCTTGTTAAAATTTCAGAAAGCTATGTGAAGGGAATATATGAAAGGCCCTCTTATGAAATGATTGCTAAAATCTATATGCTTGAAAAGTTTGATCATTTAGATTTTCACACAAAATACTATGACTTCATGGAAAATTGGATGGACAAGGTATTTCAAAGAACAACAATTTATTTTTAACTATACTTCCACTTAATTTTTGGATACATGTTAGTTAACACGACTTACTCCCTTTCTAATTTACTTCCAATATTTATTTTTTGGATAAGCGGCAAGCCTTGAGTTAGAAAGTATGTCATTGATAACATTCTGACCTGGCTACATTTTATTTTTTATTTCTTTAATAATTTTTTCTATTAAGAAACAATGTATATAAATTTTGTACATAAATAATTTCTTAATTTATAGTTATTAGATTAGAAGAAATAAACATGAAATCTTTGCATCCTTAAATGTGATCACTATAAGAATGAAATATGGGTTCATGATCCCTTTGTCTACTCTATATTGATGAGTTTGGCACATATCTCTAAATACTTTGTTCATGTAAGAAAGTTGAATAGTAATTATCCTTTCTAAAGGGCTTATACCTTATCTTTTAATAGTTTCAAACTTTATGTTTAAGCATTTACTTTGTCGGCATCCTTATTTTATTGCACTCATTACACATAAATATCATGAGGAATTTCATTACCTTATAAGTAATAAACTTATACACAAAAGGTTTGACTTTCACGAAATCTAATGATATTGAAACTCTTGTTATATTAGTTAGTTACATTCATAATCTGTGAATGAGACTTTACCCAATCACCAAATTGTTCTTGAATACTTGAAACTAATCCTTTTTCACAATGGGGGATGTAGTTAACTCCGCTAGGGCTATGGATGCTCGGTGGAAACGAAGTAATAACAGTGGCACTAGGTCACCATAGTGTGTAATCATCCTATTATTTACTTCAAAATAGGGAATGATGACATCTCTTTCGGGGCTATGGATGCTCACTAGAAGTGGAGCAAGGATAGTGGTATTGTCCCAGTGCATTATCATCCCATAGTTAATTAATTGGTGAAATAAAAATGAAGATTTTGTAATCGATGCTTATATGTGATTGAAAAAGTGATGAGATTTCTTAGTCAGGATAGTGGATGACTCTGTTGGTGCTAGGGATTTTTGCTGGTAGCAGAGCTACGTTTGATTTTGGAAACTAATGTTGTGGAAACATAAAAGGAAATAATCCATGATAAATAGTCTCATATTTTCAAGTTGATCTTTATTTTAGAACAAAAATCATCCTTGTGATTCTTTAACTAGTACCAAAACTTCTCCAATCTTTTAACCAATAATTGTAAGAATGTAATTATTTTTACATAGTTTTAAAATGGTCCTATGAACATTGATACATATATTAGAATATGGTCCTTATGCCTTGAATCATTACTATAAGTACTCTAATAGAATAAAAATATGAACAAATGTCTTATATGTGAATAACCACTGAAGTCATGAGTCTTTACACACTAGTATCTCATATCAATAATCTGGTTTTATTCTTGTTGTGCATCAGTTAAAACTTTAAGATGCAGATATTTTCATTTTATTTCTTATGATAGATTAGGCTTTATGCTTTTTCATTTGAAGTTTCCTCTCCTTCTCTTGTTAACAAATGGAGGTCTTTTTCTTAATGTAAATTGTCTCCATGCCCAATTTAAAGGCACTAGCTCTACAATTTTTTATGCCTCAGAGGAAGGCACTATCCCAATAGGAGCCAAATGTTCTCCCTAAATTTGACCCTCTTTAAAACTAGACTATCTCTATGGGTTTTTCCTTACATAAGCCGTTATCAATCACTACACTGGCGATTCCCTTACATATGAATTCTTCTAGGATGCCCTATACACACTCTAATGTAAACATTAATGTATGCGAGGATATTTAAATAAGGTTACGTTTCTAAAGGAATATATCTGAATATTATTTTTGTTTACTCATTTCAATATTATTAATCTTATAGGTGTGAAAATTTAATGATTAACATTAATAACTAGATATTACAGAGATACATATCACTAACAAAGATTAATAATTATAAATATGACTAGTTGTGCATAAAAATGGGATAGAGAATGATGAGATATGAGTAAAATGCTTTTTATTTTAATCTTTTCTGAAAGAGAGTTTACTCCTTCATATGTACATTTTTGTAATTCATATCTTTGTAATTCATATCATAAAACATATTTGACAAAGGTTAACATAAGACAAATGTGAGAGTAAATATTTAAATTTGACTAACAACATTAAAGAATTAAAAACTTTCCTTTCCCATAAATATTGTTTTCTTTTTCAATTGAGATATTCATATTCTACGTATGAAATATTTTATAAAGTATTATTTATTGTAGGTGGGTAAGACCATATTCCATAAGCAGGTAAATAGTGTTATTGCATTAAGATTGAAATAATCAATCTCGCAAATATTTCAATCTAATAACCCAACACCTTAAGGACTTTCATGAATGCATGGAGTAGGAGGGTATTTTTTATGAAGATGTGAAAATGAAGTTGTTCATCTATCCTTGGATAAAGAAACTAGGATTCGGTACAAAACCCTACCTCATGGTGACATATCTTCTTTCAAGAGCTCTCACATAGCATATAATTATTCTTTCAAAAGACTATATCCACGAGGTTGTATATTTGAAGATTGTTATCAACATTTTAATGTTAAAAATATTTCCAAGACTAATGATGTTGTTGAAGATATTTGTGGACCTCAGATAAAAGAAAAGATGAAGCTGCATCAAGAAACTGTTGAAATGAGGCAATAAGAATAAAATTTAATTTGTCCTTGAATTAAAATTGAGAATTAAAATTCAAATTTAGTCTCACCGGCTGCTTGAAAAATAATAAATTAATTCACCTTGAGTTAATTAGTTGGATAAATTCAATATAGACGTCTTTGTGAAGTCATGCAATAGTTATCCCTTAATTAAGGAGATAAGGATGAGTTGTAATTACTTAGCTCAGTTAACTGAGTTATGTCCATTTAAATTAGTTCCAAACAATTTGACGAACTAATTGTGAGTTCAGTGAGTTAATGCATGCATGCATGAAACTAGTGTACTCCAAATAAATAAAGATTCTCTCATAAATAACTCATGCATGTCTATTCAGGCAAAGACCGAGTTGAGATCAAAGACAGGGACAATGGACTATCACTTGCAAGAATTTTCCTATAAGAAAATCTCTTGAATGCAGAAGGAATTCATTCCTTGAGATTTGCACAGTTTTACAGTGTGTTGGAGCAGTGTGTGAGATCAATGTCACACAAGGTTACAACTTGATCACCTAGGGAAAACTGCGCAATGAAATAGGAGGCATGGAGGGTAGAGGAGAAGGCATATGAGTAGTCTATTCTGTCTATGAGTAGCAGTGAGGGATTGTACTAGGAGCTTAATGTATGTGTAATCCTAAGATATTTCCACTTCTAAGATAATACAGATAGCGAGAATTTTAGCTGAGGCTTTCCCTAGACTATTCTTCTATGTTTCATGTGCATTGATTTTGCTTCTAGTTATACGTGTTCTACTTGATCTTGCTAAACCTTATTAAGCTTTCGCAAGTTTGATTGTAGAAGTAGATTAATGGTTAATGGCATTCTATGGCTTGAGACAAATTATTCTAGAGGGAGTTTGAGACCATATTGTCTCGAATCTCCAAGGGAATGAGACTCCATTTTCAATGTGGAAGAAATTGAAGGACCTCTATCAGAACAGTAGCGACCAGAGAAAACTAGCGCTCAAGGATAAGCTTCGGAAAATAAATATGGAGAAGGGCGATACTATTTCTACATATATGAAAAAGGTCACCACCTGCAGAGATGAGCTTGGCGGTGTGGGAATAACTATTGTCGATGATGATATGGCGATCCTTTCTCTTGTCAATCTTCAAAAGAGCTGGAATAGCTACCACGACTTTGTGAATGGAGAGAAATTGCAGGATTGGGAATGACTGTTGTCAGCTCTTATGCAGGAGGAGATTAGGAGAAGCACTTAAGATGGTTCTTCATCAAAGAATGATGATGAAGAAAAACTAGCCTTAGCAATTAAGGCATGGAAAGGGAAAGGGAAGGCTTCCCATTCCAAATCGAATTCTTCTCATGGAGGGAAGAAGGTTGACAAATATAAAGTGAGATGCTTTAATTGTCATGAGATGGGACATTATGTAGCTAATTTCCCATCGAAGAAGTTGAATAAGGGATCCATAAAAGGATCGGAATGTGAGGCATTAGCCTCTTAGTTCAAAATGGATTTTACCCTCATCACAGGTATGGTTTCATCAATGGCAGGTTGTGTTTGGTATCTTGATAGTGGAGCCTCATTCCACATGACCGACGATAAGAGCATATTCAGTATCTTGGAGTAAAAATACCTCAAGATGCGCATAGAGATGGGTGATGATGGAAACTACAGTGTTTCAGGAGTGGGCACAGTTCCTTTTCAGAGGGAGCATGGAACGCCTCTCACCTTGAAAGATGTGAAGTATGTGCTTGGATTGAAGAATAACTTGGTAACAGTCACGATGTTCGAGGACAAAGGCTACAATGTTGTCTTCAGTAAAGGAAAGGCATTCCTAAGACACATAGCCACGGGTAAGACCAAGAGGATCGGGATTTGAGTGAAGAATCTCTATAAACTAGAGGTAGATGACTTTTTTGCATTGAGTTCAAAAGAAAAATTGGTGCAAAGCCAAGACATTCGTGAGTTATGGCATAGGCGGTTGGGCCACTTGCATAACGGGGCATTGAAGATAATGCAACAGATCTCTATCGGACTTTCCAAAGGTAAACTTGAGCAAGTTGACACATAAAAAATTTGTACCTTGGGAAAGTATGACAAATATTCCTATCATGATCGAGACAGTTGAGCTGAAGTAATCTTAGAGTGAGGTCATACTGATTTGTGCAGACCATTCTTGACAACATCCAACACGAAGTAAAGGTATTATGTGATTTTCATTGAATTTTTTTCTCGTAAATGCTAGATTTATTTCATGTAGAAGAAGGACCAAACCTTCTCAAAGTTTTGTGCGTGCAAAGATCTGGTTGAGAAAGAGTCAGGGAAGAAGATCAATTCCTTGAGAAGTGACAATGGTGGAGACTATGTCTCTTAAGAGTTCAAGGACTTCTGTGCAGTGGAAGGAATTAAACAGGAGTTGATGGAACCTTATAAACCAAAATAGAATGCGTTGGCTGAGAGGAAGAACAGAACAATTGTGGGGGCTTCTTGGGCGATGTTGCATGATCAAGGCCTACCACTTCATTTGTGGGATGAGGCATGCAACGCAATGGTCTATTTGCGGAATAGAAGCCTGCATCACATACTTGTGATGAAAACACCAGAGGAAGCCTTCTCTGGTAAGAGACCAGATGTGGATCACTTTAGGATCTTTGGCTCATCGGTATATTGCCATGTGACAAAGGATGCATGGAAGAAGCTTGAGCCAACAACTGAGTTGGGAATACTTGTGGGGTACACTGGTACACCTCACAACTATCAGGTGTTGTTGCCTACCAGTCGAAGCACAGTGGTTCACAAAGATCTCAAGTTTGATGAGCAGAAGGCCATGCAAGTTTCGCTTGAGAGGGAGCTCCAACTATAGGCTATGGAGGAGATTTTGGTTCCTAAGGAGGAGGAGCCTTAGACTAATGTGGAGCAGCTGTATGTAGAGATTCAAGGAGTGTAGACAACCACTCAAGAAGAGACTTCCAGAGATGGACAGAAGCGCACAAGAGACGCTGACAGATTGTTGTCGGATGCCAGAGAGGATGTGGGAGAACCATCTTCTTAGTGAAGACAGAGGAGGTCACCTAAGAGGTACTTTAGATACATGGCCCTTGTTGCATAATGCGTTGAGATAGAGGCATCTTCCTTCGAGGAAGCAGTGTAGCAGCCGATTTGGGTTGATGCTATGGTGGAGCAATATGATTCCAAGTTCAAAACAATGTTTGGGATGTGGTTCCAAGACCATAGAACAAGTCAATTGTGAGTTCCCTTTGGCTTTACAAGGTAAAGCAAGCTACTGATTGTAGTGTGGAGAAAGATAAGGAAATATTTGTTGCTCGTTGTTTCTCATAGGTCGAGGAGAACAACAATGATGAGACTTCTGCTCCTGTAGCAAGGTACTCATGTATCAGATCGATGTTGGCACTATCAGCACAGATGGGTTGGAAAATCAATCAGATGGATATGAAGACTGCATTCCTCGATAGAAATAATGAGGAAGAGGTGTACATAGAGCAGTTGAAAGGTTTTGAGACCTTTGATCGTGAGTCGCATGAGTGCCGTGTTTTACCTTAGAAACCAATTTCCTAGCTATAGAGAAATTGTGGTTAATACATTAATAAATATTATCTATTGTCACTTATTTGTCACTTAGATATATTCTGTGTTCTCGAATGGAGGACCTGGAAACTTGGATTTTATCCCTTAATACATGTATGACTAGAACATCTCAGAATACCATTTGTTGCTAGATACAAATGATGAATGAAGAAAGCTTGAAGAGGAAGTTAAAGATAATATGCTAGTCTATCACAAAAGCTACTATATGTAACTTAGAAGAATTATGAAAATGAGAACTGAATCATAGACAATATGTTGCTTAACACAAAAACTACTATATGTGACTCTTGGACAAGTTAAAGATAATATGTTGGTTTTTCATAGACACTATTATCTATAACTTCGAAAGGAAAGTGAAAACTTCAAGTATAGGAGCACTCTTTTAAGGAATTTTAACTTTATCTACATAAGAAAGTAAAGACCTACAACTTCATTACTATACTTGAAAGAAGAAAACATAAGATGACACATAACAAAGAGAGTTACAAAATTATACCCAAGAATTCATGGAAACTTCTGATTCCTTCATTAATCAACAATGATATCAGGAATATAGTGGCATAGTCTCTGGTTTCTCCAAAATTCAAACCACTCCCCTCTTCTCTGTAAATTTTCCTCCTTTTATACATTGTGAAACAGTTGCTGATCTCTGAAACTGTCAAACTACTAAAGTTGTTTCTCAAACTATTTGAAGTAAGAATTATTACAAAATATTACACAAAGGGTAAAGACATCTCGAAGAACATAAAATAACAAAAAATAAATGAACATAGAAGATGACTATGACTACTGACTTTTCGGCTCTGTTAATCCACTGTCGTGTTCTTCTGTATCTGCCTTAATCTGCTTTAATCATAATGAACTGTGTTTCATTTGTATAAACCTGGGCTTATGCATGTATAAGATACATTTTAATAGGCCAAAACCCCGAGAAGCTCGACCAGCTACCTTTTCTTCAAATTTGGCTTTAACATTGATTTTTTCCTTTACACGACAAAATTAACGGAAAGCACACAAAAGCGTAACTGAAAAATAATTAACCTAGTTTAATAACTCCACCTGATCCGTCCATTCATCATTTCATTAACTTCCCATCACAAATCACAATCGACCCATTTCATTGTTATATCATCCTAATGTTGGACTTATGCATAAATCCTTTATATTTGTGCTATTTCTATTATATCTCTTTTATAATAGAAATACACCATGAACATGCCTTTTTCACTTTTAACTTGGGCTCTGCACAACTATCGAGGCATACCTTTATCGCAATCACAATCAATGCTTTCCATTGTTATATCGACCCAACCCTTAACATTTTGTGATATAACGGATGTGCTGTAATTATAAAACATAACATGTAAAACTAATCGGGTCCGGATCACATATCACAATTAGCGAAACCAGATATATATATATATATATATATAATATATATATATATATATAATATATATATATATATATATATATATATTTATGTTATGCAATATTATGGACCCTCCGTAATTATAAAACAGGATATATATGCTTTCGGGTCCAGCCATCGCAATCACAATCGATGGAACCAACCTTTATAGCCCTGCGGCGTGGCGGACTAGCTCGAACTTTTAAACACAATGTATATATGTTTCGGGTCCGGCCCGTGATCGCAAATCTCAATCAGTGCTATCAACAGAATCAATCATACATATCATTGCGGACCTGCTGAACTTGATAAAATGCAACTTATAGTATTTCGGGTCTGATTTTAACTCTTTAACACTTGCTTCTTTTGTGAATTTGATATATTACTTTGTTTCTTTCTTGTTTCAATATGCACACACACACACACACACACACACACACACACACATATATATCGGGTCTAGCTCCATATAACCATTTATATGGTGATTTGTGTAGCAACCTTGGCTACTTTGAGGTCAGTTCTTTTACAAATCTTTTAGCGATTCCGCTATGCCATTATCACTTCTTGATCTTTCTTTTATCCCTTCTTTTTGAAGTATTTTCAAGTGATTCTTGAATGAAAAATGAATATTATAAACAATAAAAATGCATGTTACAACATGCTGAATCGAGAGAGATTTGTATGGGCTAAAGCAAGCACCTCGTGCTAGGTACACCAAGATCGACAACTACCTCATCGGGTTGGGCTTCACAAAGAGTGAAGCGGATGCAAACCTGTTCCAGATCATGGTGAAAGGTAAGCAATTAATCATTGTACTTTATGTTGATGATCTCATTTTGATAGGTGATGATGATTTGATCATGTCTTGCAAGGAGGACCTTGCAAGAGAATTCAAGATGAAAGACACGGGTCTCACGCACTACTTCCTTAGCATGGAAGTGTGGTAGAAGGATGGGGAATTGTTTGTGTCTCAGGGCAAGTATGCCAATGAGATACTTAGGAGATTACACATGGAGAAGTGCAAGCTCGTGCAAACTCCTCTAGCAGGTAATTGGAGGAAGAAGGATGCTATTTTAGGAGAAGTAGTAGAAGCTACTGTGTACATGCAACTTGTGGGTTCACTGATGTACTTAGTGAACACATGACCAGATTCGTTCTATGGAGTGAACCAACTGAGTCAAGCTATGTTTTAGCCTACCAAGATGTTTTGGAAGACATCTAAGCATGCTTTGAGATACATAAGAGGCACATTTCAGTATGGATTATGGCACATATGGATAGAGGGAGTGAAGTTACAAGGCTTCATAGATGCATATTGGGTAGGGAGTCCATCAGATTGGAAAAGCACATCACGTGGAATTTTGAACCTTGGGTTCGTGGCAGTTTCTTGGTACAACAGGAAACAGAGGTCAGATGCACTCAAATCAATAGAGGTTGAATACATGGATAGAATTTAGGCAACGTGTGAGACCATTTGGATGTGGAAAATTGTAGTTGGTTTGTTTATTCAGAGGATGGATCCAACTATGATCTGTTGTGGTAATCAGAGTTGTATCAAACTCTATGAGAATCAAGTATTTCATGACAGGTCCAAGCACATCGAAATTTAATATCATCATCTCAGAGCCTGCGTGGCAAGGAGGATCATGTTGATGTAGTATATTTCGACCAAGGAACAACATGCAGACATTTTGACGAAGGCATTGTCAAAGTGTAAATTCGAGTTCCATAGAGATAGTATTCGGGTGGTAGATAAGCCATTTCTTGTTGAGACGGAGTGTTGAAATGTGGCAACAAAAATATTCCAATTTTAATTTTTCCTTGAATTAAAATTCGTATTTAGTCTCACGGGCTGCTTGAAAAATAATTATTGAATTCATCTTGAGTTCGTTAGTTGGAGAAATTCAAGCTAGAACTCTTTGTGAAGTAATGCAATAATTATCCCTTAATTAAGGAGATAAGGATGAGTTGTATTTGAGTTGTAATTAGTTAGCTCAGTTAACCGAGTGATGTCCAGTTAAATTAGTTCCAAACAGTTTGAGGAACTAATTGTGAGTTCAGTGAGTTAATGCATGCATGCATGCAACTAGTGTACTCCAGATAACTAAATATTCTCTCATAAATAACTCATGCATGTCTTTGCAGAGAAAGAGCCAGTTGACATTAAAGACGAGGACAATGTACTATTAGTTGCAAGAATTTTCCTATAACAAAATCTCTTGCATGCTGAAGGAATTCATTCCTTGAGATTTGCGCAGTTTTACAATGTCTTGGAGCAATGTGTGAGATTAGTGTCACACAAGGTTACAACTGCATCATCGAGAGAAAATTGCACAAGGAAATATGAGGCTTGGAGGGCAGAGGAGAAGGCATATGAGCAGTCTATTTTGTCTACGAGCAACAGTAAGGAATTGTACTAAGAGATGGATAGCTATGAGAGCTAAAGCTGTGTAACCTTGAGATATTTCCACTTGCATGATAATATAGATAGAGGGTTTTTTAGCTGAGGCATTCCCAGAGTATTATTTTGTGTTTCATGTGCATTGATTCTGCTTATGGTTATATGTGTTCTACTTGATCTTGCTCAAATCTATTAAGATTCCACAAGTTTTATTGTAGAAGTAGATTAAGTATTTTTCCTTAGTTATATTTCATTATCAGGTTAATCAATAATCAGAATTTCTACAGAAGCATTGCCCGATGATCAAGAAAAGGATAAAGGGTACATTGTTAAGCTACAAACAGGGCCTTAGAGATCCTATTTTGTTGAATTTAATAGTTCTCCTTTATATCATTTCTATGACTTAGATGGTGAGTTGGGTGTTGTAGAACAACAATAATCCAAATCATGGGAATATTCACAAAAAGAGGAAGCTAACAATAGGGTTAAGAAAGAGGCTCAATTTTATGACTAACATCCTTCACATGCAAAACAAGGCATGATGATATTGCAAAGACAACCATAAGATGAAAATGATTTCCAGCAAATGAAGACAATTTCTTCTTCTCGGGAGGATGAGATTGTTGTAGATTCTCAAAAGGATCTTCTCACAAAAATGTGGGAAGAAGATTACCAACAAAAAATTTCCATAGAAGATCCCAAAGTTGAAGAGTGGACCAGTGACCATGGTTACTTTATGCAAAAACATTCATGTTAGAAAATTGCCCAAGAAAATGAAGCAACCAAATTTTTCTCCCATCAATTTTTTTGACCGAATAGTTGACTACATGGGATCTTTCTTTCGTGAACAACATACATTAGTTCCAAGGTATGTTGCAATATTTTTGTTCAAGGTTTCCATGTGGTGCGTGCCTATTTTAATTGTTTATTTTCAGGAGAACACGCATAAGGTCTAGTACTCAGATGTCGGGTTGGTATCATTGGAAGGATGACTTCACTCAAGTAAATTAATCCTTGTACATGGGTAAAATTAGTATGATTTATACATAAATAAGTCATTATGTGAGAATTTAATTTTCATTGTTTAGAATTCATAGTTTTGCATGTCACTTTTTATAAGTTTGAAGGAAATTCTATAGTTTTACAGATTTGATATGTTTCTGACTCCATGCCCAACAAGGCTACTAGTTTGCATCTTCTCACTGCCTTTCTAGTAAGGCACTGTCTCCCTAGTTGGAGCCAATGTTGTACCCTCCTAATTCTCCCTTTTATTCTTCCATATAATAGAGGAGACTTTTTTTTTATGCAAGGAGGGATTTGTTCTTGGAAAGCAAGGCTGACACATATTCAAGGGGGAATTTGAAGAGGAGATTAAGAGGATTGGTGCAAAGAACAAAAGAATTTGAAGCCATTTTTTAGGAAGAAAATGATCTCAAAGACCACATCAGACTCACTCAACTAGAAAGTGCTCTAGAAGAGATTTCCAATGGTACAAAGACACTTGAAAATATCCTCCTGGATCATGAGATAGAGCCAGTCAAAGTTGGTGACAACAAGTCAAAGAATTAGAAAGATTAAAGGTGTTTAGGTGGGCCTTTGGTGCATAGCCAAAGTTGGATTCAGTTTCAAACTTGGCGACATTGTTGGAAGAACCTCCACACAAAACTCTAAGAAGACATGGCTGACATGTTACCAATGCAAAAAAATTCTATTGGCAATAGGTGGGACCCACCTAGTGGGCTTCACCTAGTGGAGTTAACCTGACAGAATGTTAAGATTGAAATAAAGTTGAGGGATGGGATATAAAGGAGTGGGTGAGGTCTACCCGACGGAGTTACCTTGATGACATGATACAAGTGCACAAAGTTAAGCGTCAGCAGTGGAAGACCGAGATAACGTCATCCTGACAATGGTTCCCTTGTGAGTATATCCCGAACGACCCACATATTGTTTGAAACCAAGTGCTGGGATGTAACTAAGCGGGTGGTTTCCACCCGGTAGTAACACCTCAAAGGAAACATATAAGGTGTACAAATGAAGCATCATCATGAAACTAAGAGGGTAGAGTAAACCTAAAAGTAATGCACTGATGGCGTATCTAGAAGGGATAATGAATACGAATTTGTAAAAATAGAAAACGAGGGGGCCCAACATCCACATTAAAAGGAAACATCTAATAAAGAATCAAATAGTAGGTATATCACCATCAGCTCTAAGGCCACTTGGTCTCGGAAATAATTTTAGTGGGGCAAATAGTGCAATAGATAAAAGAACAATAGCCCATGGAATGGTCAGCATCAACTGTTAGGAATGGTTGATCAATGACTGAGATTAGCTTCAAGGGAGTCCACCTTGCTCCCAACCTTTTCCATTCACCCCACTGGAGTAGGGAGACCACTCCTACCACCAACGTGCCGAGACAATAGTGATGTGAGCAAGCGAGCATAATTTTTTCATGTCTAAGGGCCTACCCCCTCCACTTTTCATTTAATCTGGTGACTCCATGTGCCATTCCCAAAACTCTCTCCATTGCATTGCTACCCACGTGTCACTCCACTGTGTTCCCAACTTGTATATATGTCACACACTAACTATTGAGTTTCAAATTTCTTCCTTTTTCAATGTTGTTTCTTAGTCACTCCTCTGATGCTTGATCTTTTTCAACCATCAGCTAGTGCAGAGAACCTCCAATGCCACCAGATAAAATCACATCTTCCAACTATGGATTTTAGTCCCGATGGGTGAAATGTAATGCCATACAAGAAGGGCCACCTCCAAAAAGGGTAAATTTAAGCAGTTAGAGGGAGAAAATCACAAGTGAATTGGCAAGTAACCAAGGGAGGAATACGATGGAAGAGGCGAGGCCAAATCATCAACCCACAACAAATCGAGATAATGGAACATGAGTCCACCTTAGGAAATAATAGGATTCGAGAATGGAGATATTTTGCTGTGTCAATTGTGACACCTCATGTTTTCATGTTTGGTAATTATTTCATTTCAAGAAGGAATCAAAATCTATTAGGTAATCATTAGGACACATTCAATATTCTCAAATAGTTGGGAATTTCTAACAACTGTAGCATTTAGGATATTTTCGTAACTATTTTTTTGTACTCTCTCCCTGTGAAAAGGGATGAAAAGCTCATTAAAAGTGTTCAATTTTCCTGCTCAAGAGGCTGTAATTGTTCTGGTAATTCTGCAAGCTTGTTCCTACTAGAAGTATTTCATTCTTGAACAGTAATGAATAAATTTTTGGGGATTCCATGTATTATGATATGTAGTATGTGTTCTACCTCCATGTGTCATTTCATGTGAATTTTTCTTCTTCAGAGTTTTTGTAATTGTAGTTGTTGGATTCAATCTTAAGTCATAGATTTACTTATGTTATGTCATAGAAAATTGTACCTGTGAGATTGCGTATTTACCTATGTTATGATATAGTAGATAGTGCCTGTGAGATATTGAGTTCGAATCCGTAAAAAGTGCTCCATAATTTATGCACCTCATTTCTTTTAACTTTCTTGATTCTACTCAGATTTAGTCCATAGGATTTTGTGTATGTCCAACCTTCTACATGGGGTTTCTTCCTTATGTTCCTTCTTTCCACTTCCCACCCCCTCTAATAATCAAGATTATATTATTATTATTATTATTATTATCATTGGAATAATAATAATCAAAATTATTGATTATTATACAAATAATAATATATAAACAAATAACATGATACAAAAACAATAATATATTAACCTTAAATTATAAAAACAATAGTTTCTACTGATTAAATCAGTAGCTTTGTGTCTTACATTACATTTTACATTTTGTATATTACATTTTATAGTCTAGATTACATTTTACATTTTACATTTTACATGCATTTCACATTTTGTGCCTTACATTTTACATTACATTACCTGGAAATTTACATTTAACGCTATGCTTGATTTTACATTTTACGTTTTACATTTTACATTTATATACTTTTTAATTTGAGTATTAAGTAAAACATATAAAAAATGTTGACATACTTACATTATGCCTACACATGTCACCTATATTAGACTATAGTATGGCCCTCCGCACAATTATCAAATATTTGATATCAATGCTATTATTAAGTGAGATTATAAATTTTAATATAAAACCATTACCATTTCTTATCAGTTACTTAATGATAATACTTAATTTTTATTTGTGAAATTTACTTTTTTCCATTAATGCTTATTATTACATTGTTTGGATCTCAATAGCAACATATATTTTGATTGAAATATATAGCAATAAATATTGAAAATAATATAAATAATAATATTCATTAAGAAATTAACATATTATTTTTTATAACTAATTTTATTTATATTGAAATAATCAAATTCTTTTATGGATAAAATTATAAAACAACATTAATATTAATAAGTAAAAGTTTTATTTTTAATCTAATTATATATTAGTTTAGATTTTTTTAAACTTACAAAAATCATAGCCATACATAATTCTAGGAAGCAATAATACTTGCTCTAGTTGAACCAAATAAGACCACTCATGCTGCTGCTCTTTTTGAGTTTCATTTTCAATATTGACTCCCTCATTCATAGGTACACCATTTTGCTGAAGTGGATTATCAACTTCTTGAAGATGGGTTTCGTTGACCCCAGTATATAGTACCTGTGAGATATTGAGTTCGAATCCGTAAAAAGTGCTCCATAATTTATGCACCTCATTTCTTTTAATTTTCTTGATTCTACTCAGATTTAGTCCATAGGATTTTGTGTATGTCCAACCTTCTACATGGGGTTTCTTCCTTATGTCCCTTCTTTCCACTTCCCACCCCCTCTAATACTCTAATACTCAAGATTATTATTATTATTATTATTGTTATCATTGGAATAATAATAATCAAAATTATTGATTATTATACAAATAATAATATATAAAAAAATAACATGATACAAAAACAATAATATATTAACCTTACATTATAAAAACAATAGATTCTACTGATTAAATCAGTAGCTTTGTGTCTTACATTATATTTTACATTTTGTATATTACATTTTATAGTTTAGATTACATTTTACATTTTACATGCATTTCACAATTTGTACCTTGCATTTTACATTACATTACCTGGAAATTTACATTTTACGCTATGCTTGATTTTACATTCTACGTTTTACATTTTATATTTATATACTTTTTAATTTGAGTATTAAGTAAAACATATCAAAAATGTTGACATACTTACATTATGCCTACACATGTCACCTATATTAGACTATAGTATGGCCCTCCGCACAATTATCAAATATTTGATATCAATGCTATTATTAAGTGAGATTATAACTTTTAATATAAAACCATTACCATTTCTTATCAGTTGCTTAATGATAATACTTAATTTTTATTTGTGAAATTTACTTTTTTCCATTAATACTTATTATTACATTGTTTGGATCTCAATAGCAACATATATTTTGATTGAAATATATAGCAATAAATATTGAAATAATATAAATAATAATATTCATTAAGAAATTAACATATTATTTTTTATAACTAATTTTATTTATATTGAAATAATCAAATTCTTTTATGGATAAAATTATAAAACAACATTAATATTAATAAGTAAAAGTTTTATTTTTAATCTAATTATATATTAGTTTAGATTTTTTTAAACTTACAAAAATCATAGCCATACATAATTCTAGGAAGCAATAATACTTGCTCTAGTTGAACCAAATAAGACCACTCATGCTACTACTCTTTTTGAGTTTCATTTTCAATATTGACTGCCTCATTCATAGGTACACCATTTTGCTGAAGTGGATTATCAACTTCTTGAAGATGGGTTTCGTTGACCCCAGTAAATGGCCATGCACCATTTAAGTGGCTATGGACTCCTACACTATTTGTCTCCAATGTTTGATTCCTCATCAATGGAAAACATGCAGTGGGTGTTTGTCCATTGCATTGACCACATCGTGAATCATTGGGAAATTGAACTGCTATTGATTGTCCTCTGTTGTAATAATCCTGCACTACGTGATTTGGATCTTGCCACCCAATTGTTCTTTCCATCAAATTGCAATCAGCGGAAGCTTGTCCTTACGCAATTATATCATGGGAAGGATTAGCTTTAATAGTCCTAGAGCTCATGTAATTTACATTATTTGCAATTGTATGGCCATTCTGGATAGGCATTTTCAAGGACCAAGGTTGATTTTGTGCGTTGTAATTTCCTCCGGACTCAGGAATAAAAGTAGCACCCTGGGAAACCAAATGATTTACATGAGGGGGTTGCCTATAGCTGATTGATTCTAATTCCCCTTTCACCATAATCAACACTAGCAGCATTGCCATTAAGATGGTTGTTTATTGAATACTGCATATGGGTAGACACTCTCGCTCCCACTCTCACTCCAAACCCAAGAATATTGCCAGTGCATACAAATTTTTTCTTCTCTAGTTTACATCTGATTTGTCTCTTCCTAGCCACTTGGGTGTGAACTTGAGGATGGGGCATTGGCTGCATTACTTTTGCAGAATTATACAAACCATTACTAGACAAGTATTCCCTCTGAAATAGGCCATATCCATTTATGTGGGATTGGCCTCCATTAAATCCACTGAAATTAGTATTAGGATATGGTAGATCCGAACAAAACCCCATTACAAGACCTGTGATGCTTTCAACGAGTGTGCATGTAGGTCTACTTGGTGTGATTGTGGGTGTATAAAGATTTGATGAATACCATGTAGTATTGTCCGACCTGACTTCTCCTGTGTAACTGGGAGTGGGAGTCAAACCTACCCCTAGTCCACTTGTTGTTGTAAAATTCATTGGTCTGACCCCTTACGTGTTCTGCGTAAAGTGTGTAGTAGGGAATGAAGGAGCATGCACATGTGCTATTGGGTTTCATGTATTACTGGTAGATGCAATATGTCTTCCAAGTATTGCAAACTTTGCCTACTAGAATAACCATTTCATGGTTTTTACGCTCTCTAGGAATACGTGCAAAAGGCTTATCTTAAAAAGTCTTTTGGTACCATGGGCAATATCCAATTAAGAGTTTCCCTGCCTTGGTCAAAGTTGAGTTCCCTGGTGAGCTCTTGCAAAGCCACTATTTTACTTGGTGATAACCAATCGAGCTATCTGCATGCATTCTCATGGTCCCAGAAATATTCCAGTAGCCAAACTATAGTCTGTGCGTAATTCTCATAGCCCAGCTCTCTGGTGAGCTTTGCAATGCCTTTGGCTCCCTCTCGCATAGGTAATAAAAAATTGACAGTCGATCCTAAAGCTTTGGAATCCAAAAGTGTGGTAAGCTCATTTAACCTTTCTTTGCAGTCATGGGGCACTTGAATTCTAGGGGCCCTTGTGATTTCTTCGTTATTCCTCATTTGTAGTTCATCACATTTTGTGGTTGTCATCTTCGGTATTGTGATGGAAAGGCGAGTAGGGCTCCTCACTGGTGCAGGAGATGGAGTGGCAGTTACTTTCCTTTTAGCAGGGAACATCAGATATGCACAGAAGTGGAGATTGAAATCCTTCAGTTGATATCATTCCAATTATATTTGGAGGATAGCGCGAGATGTTAGCTTCTTGTAATAAGGATAGGCCAGAAAAAGCTAGTGAGAATCAAAATTCGATGATCCCTGAATGGACATATTTTGATGAACCTAGTCAAGAGGGAGTGTGTATTAATACAATTATAGAATGCAACTCCCCTCCTCGCTAAATATTTGTGTTGAATTGTCGGCCTCGTTGGTGAATCCACCACCGAGTACAATTATGTAATGAAAGAAATATCAATATGTTGAATTCAATTTGAAAACGTGATTCATATGGGAAAGATAGATAGGTGGCTATTTTTGAAGTTTTATTTAAGTATTAATAAATAACAAATAAAACATGGAGATTTAATTTATAAAAGAATGGAGTTTTAATTTAAAAAAGATATTTTTAAGTAATTAAAGTAGAACTAATTAACTAAATTATTTCTTAGTTTCGATGGTTAATCACTCATTATTTTAAATCTCTAAAACAAAGCATGTATGGTATTGAAAATATCAGTGGTTAGAACTACTTCAGTAGCTTGATATTTATCATATAACATATGTTAAATCTTTGTTCTCTTAAACATTTTTCTCTTGATTTGGATAAGATCTATATATTGTTCTAATGAAGATAGGGTAGATTAGTTTTATTCTACTATTTGCATTCTAATGTAGATTTACATTTAAATTAATTAAGTGCATATCATAAAGTCTCCTTACGAAGGCGAAATTGCATTTGTGGTTTGGATGAGACCTTATTTCAGCTTAAGGATTTCTTTCTTGCAAGCTAGCAGTAGGAGAGGAAATTTCGATATCTCTATTCTTGTTGATAGTTAAATAGAAATATCACAAGCCACTTGGGAGAGTGAGGGGGTAACTAGACCCATTAAAACCTATTGGGGCCGCCATTACAAACAGGTACGAGTCTGATTTGGGACTATGACCTGGTGGTCTTCCAAAATGTTGATGAGGTCATTTTTTGCCATCAACAATGCTCTCCATGTGATTCATGATATTGTTTTATTTTCATGTAATAGATTTTGGGAGTTGGAGGAGGGAGTGGAGAGATGACACATCATGTTTCTCGATTTCAACATGGGGGACATGGAGGATTTTATGGATTGTGAGTCGATTGTTGTGAAATCTTCATGAGGTGACTCTCTAACTTTAGGTAAACATTTGTGAAAATCAGACATTTCTAAGGGCTCTTGCATCAAATAGCTTCCATTCAAACATGAAACGTATAGTGATTGTTTAGAATTTGTCAATTATGAAGGATTATGGACAAAATGTCAACTAGATGAATGTTTGGAGCCAGAAATCTCTGCAACCTAGCTTAAAAATCAAAACTCTTCCAACATTTCTGATGACACTCTACATCTTGACTAATTTTCAATGATGAAAACATCCAATTCAATTAATGAAGTGTGGAGAATGTATGGAAGTCCATCTAAGGCTATTTCTTTTGGCAATTCTGAAATTCATAACATTTCAATAGTAGCAGAAACATTTTGTAGATTTCATATTACGTGAGCCTCTTGCAATGAATTAGGATCAATTTGTTGCCCTTGTTGTAGTATGCAAAGTACACAATTTTGCCATCAAAGTATGATAAAGTAGTAGTTATACATTCTTTGTTATAAGAAAATTACTTATTATTATATTTTTAATTCAAAATTAATTTCAACAAAGTTTATTTGGTTACATGTATCTATGAATGATTCTTGATGGGTGATTTATATGCATTTTGATTTGTGTCAGTGCTCTTGTGAAAATTCCATTCACTTTGGCCAAATAATCATATCTCAACCATGATTATTACTTGTCCTCGTGAGGAAATTATTTCTTAATTTTTTTGCAAATTATCATATCTCAGACAAGATTATGACCTACCTTTGTATCTTGACATGTCACTACAAACTGCTCCAAGTTGCTATGGGATTATTTTGAATCGTTAAGTATTGTTAGACAAACTAATGTGTAATTCCTCTTGTTAAGTTATTTATTTCTTTCATCCACGTTTCTTTTTTCCTTCAATTCCAACCCTAATTTCCATTGACCTTTTCTTTTGTAATAAACGACAATTTTGATTTTACAATATCCATTCCTTGATACTTTTATTTTAAAAATTTAAAGAGAGAAATTTATTTTATATTTTAGAAATGTTAGAGAATATTACTAATCTTTAATAAGAAACTATTAAATCATTGGGCAAATTTTGTCAAAAATATTCAAATTTTAAAAATTTTATATATAATTTTATAAAATTTTGACCTTGTGTATCCTCTAGAATTGGAGCAAACCAATTCTAAGAAAAATGTAAATTACGGAAATAAGTTTTTTGAAAAAGAAGAATTTTAAAATGATTGGGGAAATTTCCTCGATTAGGGTGTGAGTAGGTGTAATGGTCTTGATGGGAACTGAGCCATGGATAGAGTAATAACAATGGAAAAGGTAAGGTGGTCAGGTGACGTCCCTCATTTATCTCCCTGCATGGGAAAGGTGGCGATGTGTGATGTTAAGAGATTTGGAAGGTATAAGTTTCGATCACTAAATTTGGATTTGACGTCTTATTTCAAAATCAATGTATGATCATCTGCACTGGGTAAGAGGTTCATCTAGACCTTAGGCATGGTTGCAGACGGGTGGCTTCTCTGCTTCCTTGCCTCTCAGTTGGTAAATGTTTGGTGTGGTTATACTCTGTTACTTACTTCTAATTCCCTCCCCTCTAGAACGACTCTCGGTCATCACATGAATATCATCACGACTGTCTCTATATTAATAGGTGTGGCTAGTACTGAGGGTTCCTAGGTTGTTATTGAGGAAATAATGGCTATACGCTTTCAGAATTATTATTTGTTTGGTGGCTATGTACTCATAAATTATTGTGGGGCTCTCACTTAGTGTTACTGGATTTATGGGTTTTTGAGTAATTCACTTCATTAAAGCTAGCCCAATGACATTGGGTGATCTAGGTCAATTTTGTAAAGCACTACCTTGCTCGACTGGGAGATATGTGTTGAAAGGGCTTCAAGCCTCAAAAAGTATTCAAGCTTGGCTCTTTGGTTTGCGATTGGGTCAGTTTTGATGGGGAAAATGGGTCTTATATCTTAGTCACTTACTGTTTCTTTGTATTATGTTTTTTCATCCTTTCACGGCTAAACCTTTTATGGTCTAGCAAACCTCTCACACCTTCCACCTCTTAGCGGACAGGGTTTTGCCATGGTCGGTTTCCATCAAGGTTGTTTATGGGTTTTCTTGGTTTCAACATTCAGCTTTGTTGGGTTGTCTGCAATCCATTCTTTTGGAACATCCCTCCTTTGGAAAAAAGCAACAGTCGGGGAGCTCATGCCCCAAGCCTAAAAAATGCTCGAGGGTGAGGTGACGACCATCCCCAGCATCATCTAGCTAGGGAAAGAGGAGGTCAAGGCTTGGTGGGGAATTTTTGGGAAGCTTCTGAAGTATAATTTAGTACTAATTATTCACTTCTTCATCAATTTATCTCCAATTAGAAAATAGAGCTTAAGAAACAAGTTGAGAACTATGATATAGTCTTTATGCTTATGTTTTAGTTATATAGATATTAGGAGAAACAAAGATATTTATACCTACATCGTACTACTAGACAATTCGAGAACCTTTAAATTTTGTATGGCTTACAATGTGGTTAGATGGCCGACATGCTTCATTTCCCAGTGAGCAGGTTGAGGCCATCTAACATTGTTGGATGTGTACGTAAACTTTGCATGCTTTTTGAAAAGGAATAGAAAATATATGCGATGTTTATACAAAAAAAATAAAATTGATTAGCAATTTTTTTGTCAAAATATTCCATTTTTTTAATAATTATATATATCCTTTAAAAAAAATTGATTTGTATCCTATAGAATTCGAGCAAACCAAATTTAGGAAAGATACAAAATTACTAAAATATTTTTTGCTTTAAATCATGAAAATCATTCCATCTAAATAGTATACCACTAAAATTTCTCTACTAAAAAATGTATTTTCATGCAGGGCTTAAAAGAAGAGAACCATTTAAAATATTTTTAATATAAAAGATATTAAATCAAAATTAAATAGAAAAAATTGATGACATAATAAATAAAGGATAAAAAAATATTAATATATTATATGATATTACAATCCAAACTATTTTTATTTTATATTCAATTTGGACACAAAATTAAAACTAATAAAACTAAGAATCTATTCTTAACCTTTATAATAAAACTAACATTTAACACTACTTAACATGGTTTTTCTTCGGAAGAAGGAATTAGTCTTCCCTCTACCATCAACAACTATAGTAACTTAAGAGTTCACAAGTTTGGAAGTGAATACAACAATATTCAAAGCCATAGAGCCATTACAGAAATATTTATCGATTAAGTGATCTATCTCCTCAGAAGTAATTTTATCCCCTCATACTTTCAAACAAGAGGGGTAGAATATGTATGCCTTCGTAGAGTGATAGACCAAATGTGAACTAGATGAATTTTTGGAGTCAGCAATCTCTGCAAACCAGCTTGAAAATCAAAAGTCTTCCAACATTTCTAATGACACTATACATCTTGACTCATTTTCAATGATGAAAACATCCAATTTAATTAATGAACCTTGGAGCATGCTTAGAAATGCATCTAAGGCTATTGCCTTTGGTGATTCTAAAATTCATAACATTTCAATAGTAGGAGAAACATTTTGTAGATTTCATGTTACATCATCCTCTTTCCATGAATTAGGAGCAATTTGTTGCCCTTGTTGTGGTATGCAAAGTACAAAATTTTGCCATCAGAATATGATAAAGTGGCAATTGTACATTCTTTGCAAAGAAAATACTTATTATTATATTTTTAATTCAAAATTAATTTCAAAAAAGTTTATTTGGTTACATGTATGTATGAATAATTCTCGATGGGTGATTTATATGCATTTTGATTTGTGTCAATCCTATTGTAAAAATTCCATTTGCTTTGGCCAAAAAATGATATCTCAACCATGATTATCACTTTTCCTCGTGAGGAAATTACTTGTTAATTTTTTTTGCATATTATCATATCTTAAACAAGATTTTCGCCTACCTTTGTATCTTGAAATGTCACTACAAACTACTCCAAGTTGCTATTGAAAGTACCTATTAATTATTTCACTCGTTAACTATTGTTACACAAACTAATGTGTAATTCCTTTTATTGAGTTTTTTATTTCTTTCATCCATGTGTCTTTTTTCCTTCAATTCCAACCCTAGTTACCATTGACCTTGGCTTTTGTAACAAACAACAATTTTCAATTTACAATATCCATTCCTCGATACTTTGATTTTAAATATTAAATAGAGAAATTTATTTTAATATTTTAGAAATGTTGGCGAACCTTACTAATCTTTAATAAGAAAATTATAAAATCATTGGGGAATTTTTGTCAGACTATTCAATTTTTATAATAATATATATATATATATTTTTATAAATTTTAACCATATGTATGCTATAAAGTTGGAGCAAACCAATTTTAAGAAAAATGTAAATTGCCGAAATATTTTTTTAGAAAAAGAAGAATTTTTTTAAAATGATTGGGGAAATTTCCCCAATCAGGGTGCGAGTAGGTGTAATGGTCCTGATGGGAACTGAGCCAAGGACAGAGTAATAACAGTGGAAAAGGTAAGTTGGTCAGGTAACGTCCCTCATTTATCTCCCCACAAGGGAAAGGTGGCGGTGTGTGATGTTAAGATATTTGGAAGGTATAAGTTTTGATCACCAAATTTGGATTTGATGTCTTATTTTAGAACTACTGTGTGATCGTCTACACCAGGTAAAATGTTAATCCAAGCTCTAGGCATGGATGTGGATGGGAGGCTCCTCTGCTTCCTCGCCTCTCAGTTGGTAAATCGTTGGTGTGGTTATACTATCTTAATTACTTCTAATTCCCTCCCCTCTAGCATGGTTCTCTTTCATTACATGAATATCATCACGATTGTCTCTAAATTAATAGGTGTGGCTAGTACTAAGGGTTCCTAGATTGTTATTAAGGAAAGAATGGTTATACGGATTGTACACCCTATATCCCCTGCTAATCTTTATGTGTTATTTTGAATTATTGTTTCTTTGATGGCTATGTACTCAAAAATTAGTATGGGGCTCTCATTTAGTGTTACTGGGTTTATGGATTTCTGAGTAATTCACTTCACTAAAGCCATCCCAACAACTTTCGGTGATCTGGGTTAATTTTGTAAAGAATTACCTTGCTCAACTTGGAGATATGTGTTCAAAGGGCTTCAAGCCTCATAAAGTATTCAAGTTTGGTCATTTGGGTTGCAATTGGGTCATTTCTGTGGGGGAATATGGGTCTTATATCTTAGTCGCTTATTGTTTCTTTGTAGTATGTTTGCTCAGTTTTTTAGGGCTAAACCTTTTATGGTCTAGTAAACCTCTCACACCTTCTAGCTCTTAACAGATACGGTTTCGTCGTGGTCAGTTGCCATCAAGGTTGGTTATGAGTTTTCTTGGTTTCAACATTCTACTTTGTCGGGTGGTTTGCAATCCATTCTTTTGGATTGCCCTCCTCCAAAAAAAGAAATAACGGTTGGGGAGCTCACGCTCCGAGCCGCAAAAATGGTTGAGGGTGAGGTGACAACCATCCACAACAGCATCTGGCTAGGGGAAGAGGAGGTCAAGGCTTGGTGGGGAAGTCTCGGGAAGCTTCTGAAGTATATTTTAGCACTAAGCCTTCACTTCTTCATCAATTTATCTTGAGATGGAAAATGGAGCTCATGTAACAAGCTGAGAACTATGATATAAACTTGGAGGAATGGAATCATATAGTCCTAGATCTTTGTCACTCTCATGGAAGTCACACTCAGTGCGAATAGAATATTTATCTATGTTAGCTTATGAGGAACATAGTGGCAAAAGAAATAGGATCCAATTTTGTTGGACCACCTAAACAAGGGTCTGAGTTGTAGGAAATTCATAAAGAATTTCAATTGATACAATTCCAAATTCATCTAAAAAATGTTCGCCTCAGCCCGATTGAGAAGCGCATCCCTTTTCCCCTTGAGACAAAGTTGTCGGGTTCTAGCGCTAAAGATCCGATGCGTATTGATTCATCTGATGAGTAATAGTTTGATTAACAGAGTCTTGTTTCTTGAAAATTTTGTGTAGCTCATATGATGGCTTTACAATATTTATGCTTATGTTTTAGTTATATAGATATTAGGAGAAACATAAATATTTATACCTACATGGCACTACTAGAGAATTTAAGAACCTTTAAATTTTGGATGGCTTACAATGTGATTAGATGGTCGACATGCTTCATTCCCTAGTGAGAGCGCTGAGGCCATCTAACATTGTTGGATGTGTATGTAAACTTTGTATGATTTTTGGAAAGGAATAGAAAATATACATGACGCTTAAAAAAAGTTGATTGGCGAATTTTTTGTCAAAATATTCCATTTTTTTAATAATTTTATATATTCTTTAAAAAATTTGTATCTTATAAAATTCGAGAAATTTTTCTTAAGAAAGATAAAAATTACTAAAATCTTTTTTTGTTTTAAATCATGAAAATTATTCCAACTACATAGTATAGCCACTAAAATTTCTCTATAGAAATGTATTTTCATGTAGGGCTTAAAAGAAGAGCACCATTTAAAATATTGTTACTATAAAATATATTAATAAAAAAATGAAATAGAAAAAGTTTGATGACATAATAAATACATGATAAAAAAATATTAATATATTATAAGATATTAAAATCTAAACAATTTTTATTTTATATTCAATTTGGACACAAAACTAAAATTAATAAACTAAGAATCTATTCTTAACCTTTATAATAAAACTAACATTGAACACTACTTAAACATGGTTTTTCTTTGGAAGAAGGAAGTAGTCTTCCCTCTGCCATCAAGAGCTATAGTAACTTACGAGTTCACAAATTTGGAAGTGAATACAACAATATTCAAAGCCATATGGGCGTTACAAAAACGTTTATCGATTAAGCGATCTATCTTCTTAGAAGTAATTTTATTCCCTCATAGTTTCAAACAAGAGAGGTAGAATATGTATGCCTTCATTGAATTAGCAGTCATATAGCTGGGCGGAGGTACGTGACTTGTCCCACCAACAAGAGGGTCTCATACACAAATTTGGTGTCTGTTTTGGCCGTGCCCTTAAAATGGAATAATAATAATAATAATAACAAGAAAGCAAAGTTATAAAGTCATGCTTAATGTAAAATTATGAAGTGATTAACATGGATAGAGTTTCATTAACTGAAAAGAAGATTATGTTTAGTTATTTAATAGGAATGATACAATATTTACTTAAATTATTTGGAGTTCTATAAGGTACTTGTTAGGATTATGAAAACTTTTAAAGAAATAAATTTATTTTATATTTTAGAAATTTTGGCGAATTTTACTAAATTTTTAATAAAGAAAATTGCAAAAATGGTTGGGGAAATTTTTGTTCAAATATTTAAATTTTTAATAATTTTATATATTCTTTATAAAAATTAGAATGGGAGGAAACCAATTTTAAGAAAAATATATAAATTATGGAAATATTGTTTTTTTGAAAAAGCGTGAAAATTTTTAAAATGTTTGGGTTTTTTTTTTTTTGGTCAAAATAAGCAATTTTTTAAGAATTTCGTATATTCTTTATAAATTTTATGATGTTTTATATCGTAAAAAATCTGAACAAACCAATTTTAGGAAAAATAGAAATTACTAATTTTTTTAAAGCATGAAAATTAGTGCAGGTAAAGAGCGTACCCACTAAAATTTCTCTATAAAAATTCTTTTCCATGGAGGGGTTAAAAGAAGAGCACCATTCAAAATATTGTTAATATAAAAGATATTAGATCAAAATTAAATAGTAAAATGTTGATGACATAAAAAAATAAATGATAACAAGATATTAATATGTTTTAAGATATTACAATCTAAATTATTTTTATTTTATATTCATTTTAGACACAAAATTAGAATTAATAAAACTAAAAATATATCTTTAAACTTTATAATAAAATGAACATTAAACACCACTTAAATATTTGTTTTCTTCAGAAGAAGGAAAACAGTTTCCCTCTACTATCAAGGGCTCGAGTAACTTAAGAGTTCACAAGCTTGGAAGTGAATACAACAATATTCAAAGTCATGGAACCATTACAACAATATTTACCGAGGAATTATAACTCATCATGTCACTAACGAGAATTTTGAATATGTGTGGAGAAGATAACAACCATTCCACCCAACCACCCTAAAAGACCCCAATCAACTCTACCTTAAACATTATATGAAAAATCCAAATATCATGTTATAACATTACAATTTATGCTTACAATTGTTTTACTTAAAATAACTTTATAAAATTACTACAAAAATAAAATAAATTTTAAAAAATTGAAATTGAAATGTTAATAAAACAAATTAATATTTTAAAAAAAATATACTAATGACCATTTCCCATCAAATGATACAAATCAAACATGTTTCAATATAGGTATCTAATTAATAACTTACATGATTCATGAATATAATTTCCCTTTACTTTTTAAATAGTGGATAGATGATATAATTTCCCTCAGGTATTCAAGTGGATGTAGGACTCAAGAACTAACTCTGGCTTCCAAAATCAAACTTCACGAAAAGAAACTAGGAATAATAATCAAGTCTTATTATCTAGACAACAACATTGTCACATAGTGGAAAGGAAAGGGCAAATATGCTTAAATTTCCTGTAAGGTTACACAACTATTTTGAACTTATTTAATGATCTAGATGTAACATAGATAGAGTCAAGTGTGTCATCTACAATAAACCTTATTTCACACCAACAAAACATTGATCATATGCATAGGTTACTAATCATGAAACAACATGTATCAATGGCATTTTATACAGAAGGAAAAAATCATTAATATTGTTTCAACTTTAGATCTAAAATTTAAACAAACTTAACATCTACATATCATACAATCGTCGTTGACTGAATGTAAGTCTACAAAAAATACATGTACGGTGATCTAATCTACACAAGTTGCATAAAATCTCCTAACAGCAAATCCCCTGTATTGATATATGCAAGGCATAACTAAATGTACACATTATAGGGTTGCATATGTTGTCCTTACGTGCAAAAAATAGAAAAAATGTGGATTTTAGACTGTGATCTACAACAAGTATAGAATTATTTAAGGTGCACAACTAAGCAAGATCATTCATTAAGAATGAATCCTATGTACTAATCTATTTTGAAAAAAATAAATAAAAAACATCAATAAAACATCATAGTGTTATCCACATTGTTCCCATATTCTAAGGATATAGGGATTACATAATAGTAAAAATGCATTGGAATACAGGATCTTAAACCATGATCCCTAACGATTCACAAGGAATGTGCACTCTCAAACCATCGAATCATACATTAAATCACCGCAGGGAAAAAATGAATTTTAGTATACAAATCTTCGAGGTTGGATCTAAGACAAGAGTTAAGTATACATTTATTCCAATCTATTAGCATACCCATGATTCAAATTAGCATGAAGCAATCCATGTATAGGTAACACATATATGATCTACTCTAACCCGTGGTCTGTCTTTTATATAAGCAATCTACTTCAAATACAGAAATACCTATAAAATCCAATGAAACACATAAATTAAGAATTAAATCGAAAGAAACATAGTGGGATAACACGTTGGTTTGGTGAGCCAAGGCCAACTAGAGACATGTCCTCTCTAGGAAATCTAAATCATAATGAAATTTAACACAGTGGATGAAGAAACCTAAGCAATAACAATTAATATTAGAAACTCCACATTTTTCATAGCATCAGTACATAGAGGTCTGATCTAGTGGTCATGCTAGTTGGATGGAATTCAAACTTAGAATAGAAATGAAGCCTAATGATCCCATCGCTACTCTAGATCAAATCTAGAGTTAGGATTTTATAAAAGATACGGGTCATAAATATGTTAAAGCGAGCCATGCTCAAATCCTATTCTAAGAAGAAGCATGGTATATCTAAATGGTGTCCCTATCTTGGACCAGAGAAATATAAAGTCTATCTAGAAAAGGAAAGAAATTGTGTGATTTAGTTGAAAAATCGAGCACACAATTCTTAATTTTTGGCTTTGACACTAAACAAACTGCTAGATGAGGAAAGGAATAAGGAACATAATGTTTGACCATCAATCCAATTAGATGAGAGGGAGAGTGTACTGATGTTGTGCTCTAAATAACCCATCCATCATTTTACCATTGGAGGTTGTAGTAATAATCCCATTTAGACTTTGGTTGCAAGACCCTCTAAGGGTTGTAGGCCTTGCAAAACCTTCATTAGTTAACACTAGAATAATAATTAATCCTTAATAATGAATCCAAACTATACATTTCCGGCATAGATTATAAATTTACACTCTAAACCTCTACCTATCTTGCTTTAGCATGGTAATCCCTTGTTGTGTAAAAAGGAGGACGATAGGAAAGAAAAATTAGTGTTTGGAGGTGGTCAAAAGGGTATTTTAACAATAAAAATTTCTCCAATTTCTAGCTCCAACCCTATGTCACCAAGAGCATATTGACAAGTTGTAAATATAAATTATATCTCAAGGCATGACCAAGCTCTCTAACCATTGGATTCAATCAGATCGTAGTTCACAATGGCATAAATGTCTCTCACGAGAGATGTGGAAACCGAAACCAATCTCAAATAGTCGGGAAAACTTCTACAGAAACCTCCATAAAAGGTGTATTCCCTTCTCACTCTTTTCAAATAGTTCCATTGGGGCCACTTGTCCAAAATATCATCTCTATCTTGAAACCATACCACCTTGATGCGAGGCACAAATTTCTATCGATAGAAGAAATTTGGTCTAAAATATGGAAACAAATATTTTGTCCCAAATTTTCCTTTTTTCTATGGCTATTGATGAAGAGCAAGCCTTTAACTTGGGACAATATCAAGAATCACAGTTACCAAGGGACATCTTTCTATCCACTATGTCTACCACATACTAAATATTTACAGCGTATCTTAAATATTTGTTCCTTTTTGGCAAGTCTATGGTCCAAACACAAGGAAATCCTCACTTGCTCATATACGGACCCATTAAATATTTTCAACGCTATTATCAGTTGGCATTCCCATGTCTTAACAAGTTGAATATTAAATCAAATCTAGTCTCCTTCCCTTGTTCACCTTCTTTGGGAACTTTAGAAGGAGCATAATAAAAGAATCTTCAAGGGCATATCCATCCCCTCTCACTCCCTTTGGAATTCCATCCTTTCTAATATCAAGGAGTTTTTCCTCTCCCTCACTTGGTCTCCTTAGGATTGGAAAGCCTCTACTAGTGAAGAAAGAATCCTTCAATATTCAATCCCCCTTCATTTCTTCCCCCCTTTCCCCCCTTATGCCCTTCACTCCTCGTTCACAGATAGCACTTCAACTTGGTCTCCCCTTTCACCTACCTTCATTAAGATGAATTTGTAAAGGGTGTCTAAAGGAAATAATGACCCATTAGGATATGGAATAATCATACATTTCTATGAAGGCCAACCCATATATATAGACACTAGAACTCTTATAATCACTAGTAACAATGTTGTGGAGCTTATGGCTCTCATTATAGGGCTTGAAACAACTCACTGCCAAGGAATGACCAAGCTTTTAATTAAAGGAGACTCCTAACTCATTGTGAATATGCTCTATAGAATTCAAAATGACACCTCTATTCACAAAGTCTACATGATTTGGTGTGCGGAAGCTATCCTTAGTCAGATCCCTACTATTATCACCAATATCTTGATGATCTTTCCTACACATGTTGGATTGTGTAGAAATAAATTTATGATATATTAGCCAATTTTGTAGCCTAGACTCCTCCTCTCCCATATCCTCAAATTAGAACCTTTTGTTGAATTCCCATCTCAAGAATATGTGTTGGAAATGTGTTCAAAGAGCCTCTTCTACCCCATATGGGGTGTTTTTGAGATGAATCTGGGCGGGTAGGTTGTCTCTATCCCACCTGGTTAAAGGACTAGGGAACCTGGTAGCATGCCCTCATGATAGTTTTGATGGAAATACATAAGAGCATGTCATACATAACTTATATTAACATGAAATCAACCCTTAGTGACATTCTAATTGCTTCAATGGTCATTCAAATATTTTCTCATGCTATCTACTGGAAGTAGCATTTATCCATGGTGTTGGGGCTTACTGTCTGGTTTATTTTTAGCATTATTATGTTAGCAGGGACTACAAAGTTACTTGAGAGACAACTGAGAATTGTAACATTTCTACTAGTAGCTTGTCTCTGCTTGGTCTTTTGATGCTTGGGTCTCGGAAACAACATTTTCCTTGGGTAATTTTGTGGTATTGATAGGGAGGTGTTCAATCTTAGTTTTAATTGAAGCACAATGTGGATGGTTGATCCCATTTTAAACAGGGACACAAAAAATTACAAAGACAACTGTAAATATAGAGATGCAACAGAAATAATACTTCATTTCATTAATGCAAAATATTGAAATATGCTTACAAACATAAATGGAAACAAACTAACTCAGGCAATGGTAGCTTATCTCTAAGGAGAGATGTGGCAGCTACATGCCTTTGAACTATGTTACAATGATGCTCAAGGGCCTTTTTATTATTGAATAATAAGAGAAAACTCTAAAGAACCAAAACTCTAACCCGACGAGATGTAACACCAAGAGTTTATCGGTCCCATTGGGGTTAGTTGGGCAGCCAACTTCCCGGGGTCATGACTTGGTCATATTATCTTTGCTAGACATGCATGATACCTCGTTGGAAAGATCTCTCCGAGGACTATGACAACAACATGTCTTAGCAAAATTTGTTGGCGGTAGATTGCCAAAAAATGTCATTTAGTGCCTCAAAACGGATCCAGAAGTTTAGGACCCGAAAAATGCTAAAAAAGGTAAATTGTGCTACAGTTAAGGAACTGAAAAAACTAAAGAAACATTGGTGGGTGTCCAAGTGGAATTGGCGGGTCGCCACCAATATCCACCTGGACCATTCCTCCACCCTTACGAATCAATTCTCCCCATTGGATTGGGTTCCTCCATGAGATGAGGAATCTTCTGCTAAACTTGGTCCTTGGCGAGTTGTTCTGCAATCTCTGATGTGTCCACTAATGGCGGGAAGCATGGTTGAGGGCAGTCCACATTGAACACTTGGTGCAAGTCAAGGAATGGGGGAATGTTGTGCTCCAAAGCATTGTTTCCCACATCTTTGTTAATAGTGTAAGGACCATATCAGAGTGGTATGAGCTTTCAATGGGCTCTCGTAAGCCATTCTTTCTGCAAATGTAACCAAACTTTGTCGCCCAACTAAAACTTGTGTGACACGTGCTATTGATTGTGTCGCTACTTCTACTTGGCATTTTCCAAAATGTATTGGTGATATATCGGCCCGTTGGGTAGCGGTGATCCGGGAGTTAGATAGAATGAATGCTTGACTTGATAGTTTATCTGTACCCCTATCAGTGAGGAGAAGATGTCCCAGTATCCTTTCATGATCCTCCCCAGCTACTACGGTTGTCTAAAGGAAACCTTCCTGGGGGCCATGGATGTGGCTACGATCTTCCTGTTACTTTGAGAGCGAACCAGGAAGAAAATAAATTTCCTAGTCTGGAAGATGATCTTACTGTCTTTCTTAGAAGAGATCAAAGAAGTGGTGGTAGGTGGGGCTACATCAAGAGTTGAAACATCACAAAATACCTCATCTTTGAAGGGATTGATGATGTATGGAAGGTAGCACTGCTAGCGGACTCACTTATCTCATCGTTCGTGAAGCCACCCGATGTTGTACAGTTGCGGGTGTGGTATCGTCGGTAGCCCAGCTGCTTCATGACCTTTGCCAAAATGAGGTTCTTTTGGCTCCCATTGTTAATAATGAAATGCAGTAGTGAACCCTTCACCAATATCTTTATGTTGAAAGAATTCCCCCCTCCTCTGGATCTTCGGGCTCACTCATATGGATCTTAGCGGTGGCAACGGTGGCACTGGGCTCTGAATCAATGAGATGCTTCCCTTTATCATTCCTCTTGTCAAGTTGTGACTCAGGGTCAGAACATGCATATGATTCTGAAGCCTTCAACTCGGTCACCATCGACTACTTGGCCCGACACTCACTTGTACTGTGAGTGGGGCTCTTGTGGAACTCACACAACTTTCTTGTGTTCTTCTTTGATTTTGTGATGTTTTTCTCTTGTTGTGGCTTCAATGGGTTTTCTTGTGTCACCATGCCTGGCTTTGTCATATGTTCTTCGGATTTGCAGATCCAAAGTTTCAACTATTTTGTTTAAACTTTTGTTCGATCTTGATAGTGTATTAGTATGTCGTGCCGAGTGAAGAGATTACCAGGAATCCATCTCATCGTGGATGGATATATGTATGTAGCCATGTACTTGAGTACCAAATGTTTCTCATATTCCTTGATACCCAACTTCATGCGAAGGGTATGAAAAAGATTGGTAAAACTCAGCACATCTTCGTCCCCTCCCTTTTGCAGCATGGTCCACTTTATGTATTTGTCCTCCTAGCTCCCGATAGGGTAGTACTGCTCCTTGATGGCGCCCCGGAATGAATTCCAAGTGGGAGTGGATGAAAATAATGACTTCGTACTTTCATTCTTCTGCTCGCAGTAGGTTTCCCCGCAGTCCTTGACGTAGTGGGGGTCGAAGTGGAATTGGCGGGTGGCCACCAATATCCATCTGAATCAATGGTATATTTCCTCCCCACCATCTTCTTTTTATTTTCTCGAGTCATCTTTCTTCTACACATTCGTAAAGTTTCATTCAGTTAACGAGCTCAAGATATTCTACACTTTACGGCCTTCTGTGCATTTCAATAAGTGGCCCCTAGAATTTTCTTACCCACCACTTTCTGTCCTCTTGTACCCCTATGGGTTTTAGCTCCTTATGTTGTCCCTTGAACTTCTTTTTACCTTCATTCACTTAGTTTTCTTTCATCCCTGACCTGCCTATAAGCTCCACTGGTGTGTCCTCCCAAAGCCTTTCATAATTGGACATTGGTATTCCATTATAATCAATCATTCAATCACTAACAGGCATATTTGGAAACTCGCCATGGTGGTTATTCCATTTGTTTTGTGCCCCATCCCCATATTTCCATCGTGTGGCACTCCCTTGGAGCCAGCTCAACCCCTTCTCCCCATCTCTAGTGTCATACTCTTTTAGATTTTATTCCCCTTTTATCATGCCTCAACAGTAAGCCTGAGTCGGTATGGGTGTGGCTTATTATTAAAAGAGGGTCCACATAGGTAGAATGTGCATGGATCATCACTTGTAGGAAGCAACCTCTCATTATTGATACCTCACTCTAGGACCCATTTAGGAAGAACTCACTTGCACTCAGGGAGAATGTTCCTCTCATAGGCTTCCATCATTTAGACATGGAGGTTCAAACATAGTTGGAAGATTAGGTACCCAATATTGGTCAAACTTGGGGAAATTTTAATGAGTACATATAGTCAATTAACCTCTATTGGCAGAAGAAGTTTGTACTGCTTAGAGTTCCCCTAGATTGACATGGGCATAAAGTAAATATTCTCCACTCTCTTGATCATCTACACTAGAATATGAAGGACTAGGATCGTCAGATGTAGTACATAGAACAAAATTTTGAAATACATCCCTCAATGAGGGGCAAAATGGAGACAATAAATAGCCATTCCATGTTTCTACTATGGACTTACGCCCACTGGCTCGATTGTATGTCATGGTCTCACAATACTGGTTTTTTGTTCCTACTATTTATTTTCAATGTGTTAGGCTCGCTACTCTCTATTATTTGATTTTGGACCACTTGATTCATTTATCTTGTACCTCTCTCTAAAGAGTTTTTTTTTGTCTTTGGCTGGGTCTCCCCTATGCAAGACCAACCTAAGACTTGTAGTGCTAACATGTACCTCCCATTTTGAAGGTAATATAATTCATCACACAAAAATAAAAACTATTTCTAGTGGTAGAACACTTTTAAACTTGTATCTTTGTTATGGATTCAATTCTCAAGACAAATTGAATATATTAAAAAAATTTAGCCTTTCATACTACATAGGAATTTCACATCTCAATTAAGTATTGCTAGTAGTAAATTTTTAATTTTGTATCTTTGTTATGGATTTTATATAGTTTTTAACTTTCTTCAATGTGAGAGAAAGGGGCCATGTTACTGTAAAAGCTTGAAAAATATCATCTGGTCTCATATAGTGAATTTAATTTCTTAATGTATTTTTTCCAAGGAAAGTCTCATGGGATCCTCCCTCTTCCTCAATGGTAGCTTGTAAGATCAAGGAACTCAAGCCAATTTGAATCTGCAACCTATATTTCCCTCCCAATTAGAATTATGCATAGAGAGAATGGTTCAATTAAGTGATCTATCTCTTGAGAAATAATTTTATCGTTATATATTTTACTATAATGATAAATAGTTAAATAAGAATGAATTTAAAAATCATATGAATCAAATTCTTTAATCAACAATATAATTGTTTTTAACAAACTGATAAAATGTATGCAGCCCACTATTTACTAATAAATTAAAAAAGAATTGGAATACTAAATAAACAAGAAGAATATGTAGTAAACTATAAAATTGAAAATTATTTTTATAAGTTTGTGAATGCATGTATTTTTAACAATTTTTACCAAGTAACTTCCAATCCCTAGTGTTTCATTTTCCAACATTCTAATCATGTATCCTAAATTCAAAAGATTTACTCTTAACTCGAATAAAAGTGACATAGTTTTCTCTTCAATATATTCAAATATATTAATTATTTTGAGTACTTTGACATCGAAATCGCTCGAATTTTTCTCAGGAGATAATCAAATTTGGTTGCAATTATACTAGTGTCTGACTCTAATAATTTCTAATGTCCCACTCTAAATTTCTGGCTTCTCCAGTTCACTACTATTATCCCTACATTTTATTACTAGTTGCACAAATCTAGGTGCTCATTGTTTAGCATCATTTGGTAATTCGCTTCTACCCTCTATCCTATCATGTAATGAATTGATCTAGACAACTCCTCTTTCTTTAGATGGAGGCACAATCAAGTTGGTTTTGTTTGGAGTGTATGCAGTTTCCAAAATCTTCTTTAACGATATTATTTACATGTTCTCAAGATAATTCACAAAACTCTATCTACTAATGATTCTTTTCCTGAAGCACTAGAGGGTGCTAAATGACAACCTTTATGAGCATGTATGGATTTGAAATATTGAATCTCTGCAATATTAATCCCACAATAAATGGTTGCATTATTATCAAGAAGTGGCAGGTTGGTGTTTGGAAAAAAATGAGACGACTTAATGATTCAATAATGCGTGAACCAATGAGTAAACTAAAAAACTTACACGTTTAGGTTGTTATTAATCATATAATTTTGTTATTATTTTGGTTTTTGTGGGTTAAATCAAGAAAAAATTATTTATAATGTTACAATTTTTAATATGGATATGGTTTGAAAACTTTATTTATCACTTTTATTATAGTCAAATATTATTATTTCATCGTGTCTATATTATGGAGATGTTAATCAATATTTAATTTTTAATATAGAAAAGTAATTTTTTTTTAAAGTGGGCTAAGTTTAAGTTAGGTCAATTTCCAATGTTAACATGGAAAAATAATTTGTCCAATTATAGGATGCTATAATTAGTATTATGTGAGGCCCAATGAAATTTGAATTTTTATTCTCAATTTATATTCATATGGTAGAAACCTAAAAATTAATAAATACTAAACTTTGTATAAACTAATTGGTCTATACCTCATAAGTTAAAAAAATATTATCAAATACAATTAATATAACAAATAAAGAATAATTATAAAACCAACCTAGATCCATCTTAACACCGAACCTATCAAGTGTCGTGAGGGATCAAATATTTGGAGGTGCAAACCTCTTTTTTAATTACGAAACTTGAGGAAAGGTTTGAACCTTGAGATATTTGATCCCTCTCAGTGCTTGATAGATCCGAGATTAAGATGAATCTAGGTTCCTTTCAATTGTGTACGACCATGGAAAATTGAATTAAACAAAGTCTTTCGATAGAAATCACATGACAGAATTTTTGGGCGACGTGTTTCAAACCAACAAGCATGGTTCGTCATCAGGTTCAGATGAAGAGGTGGACCATTTCAAGGGCTTAAATATAGAGCAATGTAGAGACATAATTTCAAGTAATGCCTATATTTTCAATTTTTCAATCAAATGGAAAATTGATTGAATATCTAATTATCCTAATCATTTTAAATATGGTAAATATGTCTAATATTAATAAGGTCATTTTAAGATTAAATTTTATTAATTACCTCAATTGTTAAGATGATAGAGACTACTAATAACTTTAATTATGAAAAATGATGAAATATTTTTTTTTAATGCAAAGTGATAATGTGACAATGTTAAATAAAAAAATGTGAATAATAAGAATACATTCAATTACAAATAGTCTTCATTGTGATCAATCTCAAACTATTTATTCTATTGTTCTTACTTTCACACCTATTAGTTTTTTCATCTTTTCATATGGATCACATGAAAATGGTAGTTGAAATCGGAGACGATTCAAATGCTGAACTTGAGTTATTGTAGTAAATGTCATTCATTTTCACTCTCGTTGTCCAATATTAATAATACATTTCTCCAAAGTCAATTATTATGACTTATGGAGTGTTAAACCCTAAGTAAGCTTTAATGGTAGTTACTTTCTATTATCTTGTTTAAATGCAAAGTGACTAACAATGTTGAATGTTAAAAAATGAGAATATTAAGATCATAGTCAATTACATATAGCTTATAGTTTCAAGAAGCAAACATTTCAGGTAGGTGACCATTTTATTTAAGATGAAAATTCAAGTATTTTATTTACCATTGAATTATTGTAACGTAGAAATCAATGCACATCACCAATAATTGTTTTATGCTTCCAATGAAATCAATGCACACTACTAATCCAATTTCTTTGAAATTAATGTGCATCATACATCTGGTTACACCAAACTAGAAATCAACATCCACATTGAAATCAATGCATTTAGTGCAAGCAATCTAATAGGATTACAAATCAACGTTTTTCACTAAAATCAATGCATCTAGTATAAGTAATCAAATAGGATTAGAAATCAACATCTACACTAAAATAAATGCATCTACTTCAATGAAAAACCAAAATATTCATGGATTTCTAATTTTAACATCTTTTACCTTTCGTAAAATAATTACATCCTCTTCCTCTATGGTTAATAATGTTCAATATTTTATAATAATACATAATATTTGAATTTGTATCCATGCATCTCTTTCTACTTCCATCTCTCTCTCACCTCAATATCTACTTATTATCTCCCCCTCCCCCTCTCTCTCTGCCATTCTATCTCTCTCTTCTTCCTTCTCTCTCCACCGCCATCTATATCTATATCTCCCTCCATCTCTCCTTTTCTATCTCTCTATCTCACCTGTTAAAACATGTTCTGTCTCCTTGTATCTCCATATCTATCTCTTCCTTCCTCCCTCCCTCCCCACCCTTCTCTCTCTCCTCTCTCTTCCTCCCTCTCTCCTTCCTACATCTACATATCTATTCTCCCTCCCACACCTTATTTGCCTCTCTATCTCACCCCTAAAACATACACTCTCTATCTTTCTCTCTCCTCTCATCCTCACTCTCTCTCCTCTCAACTTCACTCTCTATCCATATTTCCCTTCTCAACCTCTCTCTCTCTCTCCATGTCTTTCTTCATACCTCCCTCTCTCTCCCGCTAAAACTCCATATCTCTCTCCCTCCTTTTCTCATTCTCTTGAAGTCCTCTCTCTCTCTTCCTTCCTCTCTCTTTGTTTCTCTCTCACCTCCCTTTTTCTCTCGTGCAAATGAGTCCCTCTCTCTCCATCCTCCAAATCAATCACAATATATACCTCTAACTCCATATCTCTCTCCGTCCCTCCCTCTCTTATTATCTCTCTCCCCTCCCCTATCTCCCCCTTCTTTTCTGTTCCTCTCTCTCCTGCCTCCCTCTCTCTCCCCCCATCTCTCTCTCTCTCTCTCTCTCTAGGTCTATCACTATTTTCCCCCTCCCTTCTCTCTCCCCCCATCTCTCACCCCTCAATTTTCTTTTCTTCCTCCCTCTCCTTGTTGTACCCTCCTCATCTTCCCTTTTATTATTTAATAGAGTAGAGGATATTTGTTATTGTATGCAAGAATAGATAGAAAACTCCAGAAGAAAAAATAATGGGGTTAAAAAGAAAAGTAAGGCCAAGGAATATTCAAGGGGGAACTTGAAGAGGATATGAGGAGGACTGGTGCAAAGAATAAAAAAATTTGAAGCCAATTTTTAGGTAGAAGATGATCTCAAATACCACATTGGACTCACATAGCCAAAAGGCACTCTAGAAGAAATTTCCAATTTTGTGCAGAAGTTTGAAAATGGTCTCCTGTATCATCAGACAAAGCTAGTCAAATTTGGAGACCACAAGTCAAACCATCGCAAAGCTGAAAGGTGTTTGGGTGAGCCTTTGGCGCATAGCCAAAGTTGGCTTGAGTACCAAACTCAACAGCAAGGTTGGTATAACATCTACATGAAGCTTTGAGTGTATGTGGTTGACACGTTAGCAACGAAAAACAATTTGATTGGCGACAGGTGAAACCCACCTAAAGGAATGGTAAGATTGAAATAAAGTTGAGCATTGGGACATAAAGGAGTGGGCGAGGTCCACCTAGTATAGTTACCCCAACAACATGTTATGAGTGCATAAAGTTAAGCATGAAAAGTGGATGACCGAGATGACATCATCTCAGGGATGGCTCCCCAATGAGTTCATCCTAGAGGAGCCATAGATGGCACAGAAACAAATGCACGGATATGTAACTAAGTAGGCGGGTCCACCTGGTAGTAATACATGGGAGGAAACAAATAGGGCACTTAATTGAAGCGTTGGGATGAAATTGAGCAGGCAGGGTCCACCTGGAAGTAACACCCTAATAGCATATCCCTGAGGGATAACGATGTTGACATAGGTAAAGGATAGAAGGAAGCGACCCCACATCCACATTGAATGGAAACAGCTAACAAACGAGAAAATAACAAGCAGATGGCCATCACTTAAAAGGTTGTGTGGTGCCAGAAAGAATTTTAGAAGGGTACCTAATATAATGGATAGGCCAACGCTAGCCCCGAGAATGGTCAATGTCAAATATCAGTTATGGCCAATCAATGACCAAGATTGACTCTTGGGGGTCAAGCCCTTCTCCCAACCTTGTCCATTCACCTCACTAGAGTAGGGGGACCACCCTTGTCATTGACGTGCCAACACAACAACGATCAAAACAAGTGATTGTGATTTATGCAGTGCCAAGAACCTCCCCCATCCACCTCCCATTAAAACTAGTGACTCCACATGTCATTCCCAACACTCTCTCGACTGGCTTCCTAACCATGCATCACTCCACCGTATTCTTAGCCTATAAAGCTATCACAAAATAGCCATTTAGTTTCAAATTTGTTCCTTTTTCAATGGTGTTCCTTGATTGCTCCTTTGATGCTCGACCCCATTCAACCATCAACCAATCCAGAGCACCACCAATTTGACCACACTAAAAAATGTCTCTCCACCAGGGATTTTAATCTTGATGGGTGAAAGGTGACACCATATAAGAATGGCTAGCTCTAAAATGGGGCAATTTGAGGGGTTAGACGCAGAAAATGACAGGTGAATCGGAAAGTAACTATGGGAGGAGTACAATGGAAGAGGTGTGGCTAGATCATCAACCCAAAATAGACCCAGATAATGCAGCCTTAGTCCACTTAGGAAATCATAGGAATTGAGAATGGAGATATTTTGTTGTGTCAATTATGACACCTCATGTTTTTCATGTTTTGTAAATGTTTCATTTCAAGGAGGAATGAAAATATGTTAAGTAATCATTACGACACCTAGGCCATTCAAATTTTGAGATAGTTGGGTAGTTAATATAGTGGGTTAGTTCATATAGTCATAGCATTTACGATATTTTTGTAACTATTTGTTTGGACTCTCTCCCTATAAAAATAGATGAAAAACCCATTATAATGGTTCAATTTTCATGTTCTAGAGGTTGGAATTATTCTAGAAATTTCATAAGTTTGGGCCTACTAGATGTATTTCATTCTTGAAGAATAGTGAAGAAGTCTATGGGGATTCCAAGAATTATGATTGTAGTATGTGTTCTACCTCTGTGTGTCATTTCATGTGTATTTTTCTTCTTCAATTTTTTTTTAATTGTAGTACCTATATTTACTCTTAAGTCACATATTTACTTATGTTATGTCATAGCAGACTGTACCTGTGAGATTGTAGACTTACCTATGTTATGATATAACCAAAAGTACATGTGAGAGATTGATTTGGAAGCCTTAAACACACTCCATAACCTTTTCAACTCATTTCCTTTATCTTTTCATGATTCTACTGGGATTTAGTGCAGAGGATTATGTGTTTTTCCAACCCTCTACATTAGTTTTCTTCCTTATATTCCTTCTTTCCACCTTTATTGCAATGACAAATCATGTTGCAATATATGTGTTCAGGCAATCATATCTAAAAATTTACTCATGGCAATGATATATTTTTTGCGTATATTGAATCCTCCTCTAAGTAGGGTAATTGGACCAGTTTAGATAGTTTTATATCTAATTCTTGAGCAAAACAAATATATCTTGGAGACACTTTAAGATGTCCTAGGCATTAACCCTTATCCTCAACCAAAGGTTTGTCTCTAGGAGCGAAAAAATTCTCTGGCATTGTCGTTGGGGAACGAATCATAATATATTTCACTGGGTAGAAATTTGTGCATTTCTTTGTGTGGTGAGCAAAGAAAGTGTGGGTTGATATCTCTCACCTAAATGGTTTTGCAAAATAGCTCTTACTGAATTGTTGGCCACCAAATTTTCCCCATTAGATTTTTCTTCCATTATTGGTTACCCTCATCATGTTCCTCCATTACAAGAATGATATGCCTATTTTCCTACATTCAATGGATGCATTGGTGGAAGCCCAAGCCACACCTTAAGGACTTTCATGAATACATGGAGCTGGAGGGTATTTTTCATGAAGATGTGAAAATGAAATTGTTCATCTATCCTTTGGATAAAGAAGCTAGGATTTGGTACAAAGCCCCACCTCATGGTGACATATCTTCTTTCAAGAGTTTTCACATAGCATATAATTACTTTTTCAAAATATTATATCCACGAGGTTCTATATTTGAAGACTGTTATCAACATTTTAATGTTAAAAATATTTCCAAGACAAATGATGTTGTTGAAGGTATCTGTGGACCTCAGTTAAAAAAAAGATATGACACTGCATCAAGAAGCTGTTGAAACATTGAAACAAGAATACTCAAATTTTAATTTGTCCTTGAATTAAAATTAAGAATTAAAATTCGAATTTAGTCCCACTAGCTGCTTGAAAAATAATTAATTAATTCATATTCAGTTAATTAGTTATAGAAATTCAAGCTAGACGCCTTTGTGAAGTCACGCAACAATTATCCGTTAATTAAGGAGATAAGGATGAGTTGTAATAAGTTAGCTCAGTTAACTGAGTTATCTCCAGTTAAATTAGTTCCAAACAGTTTGAGGAACTAATTGTGAGTTCAGTCAGTTAATGCATGCATGCATGAAACTAGTGTACTGAAAATAACTGAAGATTCTCGCATAAACAACTCATGCATGTCTATTTAGGCAAAGACCCAGTTGAGATTAAAGATAGGGACAATGTACTATTAGTTGCAAGAATTTTCCTATAAGAAAATCACTTGCATGCATAAGGAATTCATTCCTTGAGATTTACACAGGTTTACAGTGTGTTGGAGCAGTGTGTGAGATCAGTGTCACACAAGGTTACAACTGGATCAGGTAGGGAAAAATACACAAGGAAATAGGAGGCTTGGATGTTAGAGGAGAAGGCATATGAGCAATCTATTCTATCTATGTGCAGCAGTGAGGGATTTTACTGAGAGCTTGATAGCTGTGAGAGCTAAATCTGTGTGTAATCCTGAGATATTTCCACTTGTAAGATAATACATATAGCAACAATTTTAGTTGAGGCTTTCCCCAGAGTATTCTTCTACGTTTCATGTGCATTGATTATGCTTCTGGTTATATGTGTTCTACTTGCTCTTGTTAAAATCTATTAAGCTTTTGCAAGTTTGATTGTGGAAGTATATTAATTATTTTGCTTTAGTTATATTACATTGTCAGGTTAATCTACAGTCAGAATTTCTACATGGTATCGGAGGAAAGGTTATTAGAGCTGTGAATAATATACAAAGAAGAGAATTCAAAGTTTGAAGTTCGGGATTGTAGGTACAAATTGAATTCATCTCATACTTCAGGTTGGTCAATGGTGTTATACGACTTGAGACTCGAGTATGCCTTGGAAGGCAACTCAAGTTACATAGCATGGAAGGATAGAATGGAAGCGATATTGGAAGATAATGGTTTGAAGGATTTCATTGATGAAGAAATCCCCAAGGTAGTTGCAGCTAATGCATAGGGATTGGTTGAATGGAAGAAGTGTGTGGTGAAGGCAAGATAGATTCTTCTTAAGGGAGTTCGAGACCATATTGTCTTGATTCTCCATGGGAAGGAGACTTCGTTTTCAATGTGGAAGACATTGAAGGACCTTTATCGGAATAGTAGTGACAAGAGGAAACAGGCACTCAAGGATAAGCTTTAGAAAATCAAGATGGATAAGGGTGATACTATTTATACATATCTAAAAAAGCTCACCACCTACAGAGATGAGCTTGATAGTGCTGGAATAATTACTGTCGATGATGATATGGTGAGTGTTGCCCTCCTCAGTCTTCTAAAGAGATGGAATAGCTACTAAGACTCTGTGAATGGAAGAGAGAAACTGCCAAATTGGGAACGATTGTGGTTAGATGTCATGCAAGAGGAAATAAGGAGAAGCACTCAAGATGGTTCTTCATCAAAGAATGATGATGAAGAAAATATGGCCTTAGCAAGTAAGGCAAGGAAAAGGAAGGGGAATGCTTCCGATTCCATATCGAATTCTTCTCACGAAGGGAAGAAGGTTGAAAAATCTAAATTGAGATGCTTTAATTGTCATGAGATAGGACATTATGCAGCTAATTTCCCATCGAAGAAGTCCAATAAGGGATCCATACAATGATCGGAAGGTGAGGCATTATCTTCTCAGTTCGAAATGGATTTTACCCTCATCGCATGTATGGTTTCATCGATGGCAGGTTGTGTTTGGTATCTTGATAGTGGAGCCTCATTCCACATGACCGATGATAAAATTTTATTTAGTATATTCGAGGAAACATGCCTTAAGATGTGCATAGAGATGGGTGATGATGGAAAGTACAGTGTTTCAGGAGTGGGCACAGTCCCTTTTTAGATGGACCATGGAGCTCCTCTCACCTTGACAGAAGTGAAATATGTGCTTGGACTGAAGAAGAACTTGGTAACGGTCAATGTTGGAAGACAAAGGCTGTGATGTTGTCTTCAGTAAGGGAAAGGCATTTCTAAGACACATAACCATGGGTCAGACCAAGAGGATGGAGGTTCGACTGAAGAATCTATATAAACTAGAGGTAGATGACTATGTTGCATTAAGTTTAAAAGCAGAATTGGTGCAAAGCCAAGACATTGGCAAGCTATGGCATAGGCAGTTGGGCCACTTGCATCATGGGGCCTTGAAGATAATGCAGCACATCTCTACGGACTTCCCAAAGATAAACTTGCGCAAGTTGACACATGCAAAGGTTTCACCTTGGGAATGTATGCCAAGTCTTCCTTTCATGATCGATACAGTCAAGCTGAAGAAATCTTAGAGCGAGTTCATACTGATTTGTGTGGACCATTATCGACAACATCCACTGTGAAGTGAAGGTATTATGTGATTTTCATTGATGTTTTTTCTTCTAAATTCTAGATTTATTTCATGCAGAAGAAGGACCAAACCTTCTCAAAGTTTTGTGAGTTCAAATATTTTTCTGAGAAAGTGTCAGGGAAGAAGATCAATGCCTTGAGAAGCAACAATGGTGGAGAGTATGTCTCTCAAGAGCTTAAGGACTTCTACGCAGTGGAAGGCATTAAACTGGAGTTGATGGAACCTCATAATGAACAGCAGAATGAGGTGGCCGAGAGGAAGACCAGAACGATTGCGGGGGCCGCTTGGGTGATGCTGCATGATCAAGGCCTACCACTTCATTTGTGGGTTGAGGCATGCAACACAATGGTCTATTTGTAGAGTAGAAGCCCTCATCGCATACTTGGGATGAAAACATCAGAGGAAGCCTTGTCCGATAAGAGACCAGATGTGGGTCACTTCAGGATCTTTGGCTCATCGGTATATTACCATGTGACAAAGGATGCATGGAAGAAGATTGAGCCAACAATTGAGTTCGGAATACTTCTGGGGTACGCTGATACACCTCGCAACTGTTGGGTGTACTTGCCTACCAGTCGAAGAATAGTGGTTCACAAAGATGTCAATTTTGAATAGTAGAAGGCAATGGAAGTTTCCCTTGAGAGGGAGCTCCAACTAGAGGTTGTGGAGGAACTTTTGGTTCCTAAGGAGGAAGCGCCTTAGATTGATGCAGAGCAGCTGCATGAAAAGATTCCAGGAGTGGAGACATCCACTCAAGAAGAGTCTTCCAGAGATGGACAGGAGCACATAAGAGAGGTTGACAGATTGTTATTAGATGCGAGAGAGAATGTGGGAGAACCATCTTCTCAGTGAAGACAAAGGAGGTCACTTGAGAGGTACACTAGATACATGGCCCTTGTTTGGGAAAGCATTGAGACCGAGCCATCTTCCTTTGAGGAAGCAATGCAACAACCGATTTTGGTTGATGCAATGGTGGAGGAGTATGACTCCATAGTTCAGAACAGTGTTTGGGATGTGGTTCCAAGAACTGAGAACAAGTCAATTGTGAGTTCCCATTGGCTTCACAAGGTAAAGCAAGCTACTAATGGTAGTGTGGAGAAACATAAGAAAATATTTGTTGCCCGTGGTTTCTCACAGGTTGAGGGGATCAACTATGATGAGACTTTTGCTCCTATAGAAAGGTACTCATCTATCAGATCGACGTTGGCACTATCAGCAGAGATGGGTTGGAAGATCCATTAGATGGATGTGAAGGCTACATTCCTGAATGGAAAGATTGAGGAAGAGGTGTACATAGAGCAGTTAGAAGGTTTTGAGACCTTCAATCATGAGTCACATGTGTGCCGTGTTGTACCTGTTAACACCCAGGTTGTTCCCTTTGACTCCCAAGGGAATACGGCCGGGGTAACCACTAACCAATCTTTGGATTACAGCTTCTAGCCCAACTGTAATCAGAGAGGGCTCTCTCTTTAAGGTTTGTCTCTATTCTGTGGAGATTTTAGGCTAGTTGTGAAATAAGAGTTTTGGTTTATGTTTGGTTGGAAGGATGTATTTTTGTACCTAAAGTGAAAATCTGCAGATCATGTTAGTTCATTGGGCAATGGAGTCTGCGGCTACTGGTTTCTTGATATCTTGAGCTTGAGCAGCTGGAGTTAAAGGGCCATTTAAATACTTCATGAAACAAACTTGAAATTATGATGGTGAAATGTAAACAACCAGTGAAAAGCAATTAAGAATTTTCCACTAAGCTGGGGTGTGACAAAGAGATATATTCCTCAGGAGCAAACCTTGAATTCCTGAAACAATAATCATTGTGAAAGATATAGCATGAAAGGGTAGCAATTAAGAATTACACCTTTATAACTATAACTGAAGGAAACACTTATAATAGCTTAGATTGAGTTCAGGGTAATCTGTGATTAAATCCTGGAACTATTCTTTTTCCTTGCCATTTAACTGTAAAGCACAGAAACATGAAGGAGATATGAATGATAACAAAACACATAGCAAAGAGCTGTAAGGAAAACTTATTGTGCCATGAAATACGCAAGAATCCTGTAACTTTCAGCTAAACACCACAATGCATCAAAACAACACAGAGCTTTGGAAATTCCACCGCCTTTGTATTACTTCTCTGAGAATTTAAAGTAAAAGAACTATATCAAAGATATCAATAACATCCAACATCCAACCCCTGCTAACTCATGTGAGGGGGAATATATAGAAGTGTTTCATACAAAATATCTCAGGCATTGAGTCATCTGAGAAATAAAATATCTTCATTAACTCATACAGAAATAGTAGATAAGAAGTTATTACAGTCTTTAATACATAATAAATGCTCTTTACTCATGTCAGAAGATTTCGACCTTTGGAGCTCACTGAGTCGGTTGAACGCTTTGTTATACCTGCCGAATGACGTGTCTGTGCAGTTCTGTCCTCCTGTAGCTTTTCGGCCTTGTCACCTGTGACTGCCAGTGCTACTGTGGTGGCCGAATGTTTTTGCTGAGTTGGCTCAGCCTCTCTCTGCATACATGCTGACATATCAAAATTTTCCTGTGCATGACAACTTATATATTTCAAATGGAAAAAACATAATTACTGGCTCTGGTTTAGCAGTAATTGTATCAAACTGTTCCAGACTTCCTGTGTGGGCAATTGATGCCTCAAAATTGCCTCTATGGTCTCATCAGCCTCTGTATATTTATAAAAATTGGGAGGCACATCAAATAAGTGGTTGATTTCATTCATGATGAAGAATAAACTTTCTACCCTATTGAAGAGTGTTTGTCCTGATGCTGGCCCTGATTCTGCTGATGTGCTGGGATTTTCTGAAATCTGATTAGTAGCAAAAGTGTTGACCCTCTTGGCATATTTTTCATGTGAAAGTAGTCTTCCTGAGGGGTCCATCAAGCTAAGAAGACCTATGTTCTGCAATGCTATGAACTTGTCCTGGAATTTGTTAATGTCTGCCTGCATATCCTGGCTTCTTCTCTCTAAGGTCTGTACCAGGTTTCTTAGTGTCAGGACCCTTTTGACCATTGAAATGGTCTCAGTCCTGTTGGCAATTCCCATTTTGATCAGCTGAGAGCTTGTCCTGTAATTGAGCACATTTATCATTTTGGTGGCAGCCTCAGGCATACTGCCAAGAGATGCCCTTGCTCTTTGGATTTCCCTGTGTGCTTTTCCAATGAGCCCCATCTGCTCATGAATGGCCTCAATGTATTCCCACTGGTCTGTGATGGATTGGCCAATATTGGCCCATAGGATTCTTTTGAGCTCAGCTGTTACTTTGTCAAGTGTGAGCTCTTTTTCTAGCTCATTTATCCTCCTTTTGAGGGTCTTTAGCTCTCTTTCTCTCTCAGCTACGTTTTGCTTGGATTTGTCATATTTTTCATTGATCTTAGCCAGAGTTTCTTTAGATTGATTCAGCTCTGACATTTGGGCCTCCAAGACTTGAATTTCATTTCTCAGCTTCTGCATATCAAGACTTTCAGCTTGCTCTATTGTTGGTGCTGAGGTGGAGGGTGCTGCTTGCTCTGTCTACTGACTGGGAGGGGCAGTGGTTTGAGGAGCTTCCTCCAGATTGATTGTTTCTGGAGGAGGCTGTGAAGTTTGTCCTGCCTCCTTTTGCCGCAATGCTGCCTGAAGTGCAGCCTCTAATTCTTCCAACTTTCCCTGTGTTTGGATGAGCTGTTTGTATAGTGTTACCAGCATAGCTGTTGCATCCTTGTCCTGTCTCAGCTGGGCAAATTCTTCAGTTTGGGGATGAAGAGTTGTTGGGATTTTGATCATTTTCTTTAATGCTGCCATATCAGCATCCCTTAGTTTCAACAGCTCCTGTACTGCTTTGACATCCTTAGGATCATGCCCAAGCTCTATTATGATGTCCTCCAACGCTTTGATCCTGTTGTCCTTTGCTTGAGAAGATGCCCATTCCAACTCAAGTTGTGCAGTTGTATTATTTAGGCTATTTTCTAGCCTGTAGTTTACTAATGTTTTGTCTACCAAGGAGGCATACACCATCTCACCCGTTTGCTTGTGTAATTCAATTTGATCCATCGCGTGGATGTCCTTGGCAAGGACCTCAAGGTTGGTCCTGATGTAATCGGCAGCTGACTGTGGCTGCTGCACGGATGGCATGAAATGGCTCATGATCATTTTTCCCTCATGGACATCATAAGCAGACATGAGTCTTTGCTGGTTGGTGGGAGCCATTTTCAACAAATGATTATACAATTGCAGCCTTATGGGTTCATTTCTCTTCTTAATATCCTTGAACTGCTGCTTGATACTTTTTTCACCTCCTCTTTGTTGGCTTGAGGAGCTAACTTCTCCTCCTGCTGCCCTATCTTGTTCCTGCTGGAAGGAACTTGCTGAGGCCTCCATGCTAGGTAGGCCCATGCCCGAAGATTGCCCTATTGGCATTTCTTCTTCTGAAAAGGGGTTCAATCTTTGCCTCTTTTCCCCTTGAGTTGTTGATGTAGTGAGGGGAGTCTCTCTGTCCCCTTTCCTGCTTATGTACTCTCTTTGTGGGGTTTGGAGGACTGAAGCATCAGCTCTTGTTTCTTGCCTAGGAGGCACCATTTGTGCTGGCTGCTGCTAAGTGACCATTGGGGCCTCTGCTGTTTGCTCTTTTTGCCCTGGCTGCTCCTTTCTTGCTGATGTACATGTTCTTGCTGTACCTATTCTTGCTCCAACTCTTTTCCCTTGCCTGTGCTGGAGGCTTGATTTTTAGTTTTGACTGCCTCTTGATGTGCTGTGGAGGATGAGGCAGCTGCTCCTACTTGAGGGTTTGGAAGAGAGAATACCTGTGCAGGAAGTTCCAAGTCAGCCATCTTAAGGAGATTTCTTCTTGCTCTTTCATTTAGTTCTTCTTGTGTAATAGGTTCTTCTAGTGTGCCTCTCTTCCATTTTGATTGATTTGCATATTGTTCTATGTGAGGCAACCTTACATGGTCATAGCTGGACAACCTATATTTGACCCTTCTTAAGGTTACGAAATGATTGGGGTCATAAGGTTTCCAGAGGAAACTAGTCTTTAGGCCAAGGCTTTCTAGCATTCTGTCAGCCTCTTGCCAGCCTTCCTCGCTTTTGTTCAAAACAAAGTGGCCCAATTGGTTTTTCACTTTCAGCTGTGCCTTCTTGCCTTTGCCTGAGAAGTTCTTCACATCAGCATTCCCAAATTGCCTGAAGTATTCAAGGGCAAACAATCTCATGGGCACATACTTGGGCAGTCCGTATGGGGGTAACTCACAACCATATATTCTAATAACGATGTAGTTTTGGCAAAAATACCAATCCCCAATGCTGTATAGCTTGGACAACTGGAGGATCCTCTACATCTCATCTGTTAGTCTTGGAGGAGGTGAGCTCAGGAACAGAGACATGGCTGGGTGGATGAAAAGGTCTATAAATTCACAGTAAGTGTATGGAGAATAGGCTTTGCAGTGGAAAACTGAGGCCCAATACACTACTGACCTTGGATTTCCTTGTGCATCCACTCTTTTCACACCAAAAGGGAATTTCTCATGTTGATAGTATAAAATTAGGTGGTAGATGTAGGAGGAGTATCTGAACACCTTTTCCCTTGATAGGCTCATAAAATGCTCATGCATTTTGTCTGATATGTAGGTGGCATAGTCATAACAGATTGGAGCTTTGCCAGGGGAAAACATGAGCATCATTACTAGTACAGTTTCGTCAATATACTCAGTTGAGTTATAACCCAGGATGGGACTGATCATCTCTGCAAGGTCCCTGCCCAATGGGTTGAGGTAACCATGAAAAGTGGGAGGGTACTGCACAGTATCAGAGTTAATAAATAGTTGGTTCAGCTTTGTGATCTGAGCATCTGTCAACATCTTGGCTTCTTGATTTATCAGATCAAACAAAGATAGGGGAACCAATTTCTTCTCAGTCTTGAATTGCAGCATCTCTCTGATGGCCTCAGGGGTAATGTAGAAAACAACTGAACCTGAAGGGTCAAGAATAGCTCTCTGAGTGGGATCATAACACTCAGCGCATAGGTGAATTAGGTCAGGGAATTGGTTGACCTGAGGAAGCTTGAAGATTGGGAGGAAGGAATCCCAAATGCCCAATATATCTATTCCAGCCACATGTTTGGCCTTTAATTCATTTAGCAGGTGGAGGTGGAATTTGCTTTGTGCTAGGAATTCTTCTGAAATTTGGTTATCCAAGTCTGCTAAAGCCTGCCACTCCAATTCTCTCTGAGGGGCATTTAAAGGGGCAATATTGAGGGCCACAGGTGCTACTGGTGTATCCATAGTTACTCCAAACTTTGTTTTATATGTGAATTGATGTTAGTAGGCTTAGTAACAGAAAAAGAGTATTTCTTGGAAAAAGAGGTGAATTGGGAAAAAGAGGACGACAGGGTAAACTGCAACAATTGGAATACTGCACACAACAGTGAAGGGAGAGCAAATACTTGTGTTTAACAGAGTTCTTTCACAGTGTTTAGGTGTAAGTTCGGGTTTCCTGTTCACGACTGCGCGAACAGAATGCAGGTTTTAGTGAAAGTTTTGTTAAACGAGGCTTCGCTAGTGAATTTCGAGCTTCCAACTTCAAATGCGAACTGGGCGGAAGGGATTTGCTGGTGAATTATGTGTTTTTCTGTGTTTCAAGTCAATTTCAGCTATTGCAGATAAAACCAGGTGCAGAGAGGATTAACAGTGATAAATACCTAGTATACTGACTGTCCGGGTCACAAATGCAGGTGGGTAGGCGCGCCGAAGGTCTCCAAGTCGAATTCAGCAGGCTGGTGCAAATTTGGACGTAAAATGCATGCAGGAAACAATGCAGAAGTTTTTTGCAAAAAGTGCAAAAAACGCGAAAAATTGGCCAAAATATGGATTTTTGGGGTATTCGCGCCTTTTTCGGATGATGTCAGCATGACGTCATCAGGTGGTTCAGGGTCGGATGACGTCAGCATGATGTGGCAGCTTATGAGTAGTCCACGGGGATGGTGAGGTGGCAGACAGGTGGAGCAATGGTGGACGGGGGCGCGGACGCGGCGATGACGCTGGCAGTGACGTAGCGGTGACGCTGGCAGGCGGATTACTGAAAACCGGAAACCACAGGCGGTATCGTATCGCACCGCTTATGATACGGAAGTGGATTTGTCAGAGGGGGCTCCGATACGCTGTGGGGGTGACACGTGGCCGAGGCCTGACGTCACCCTCTGACAGATATCGGACGCTATCTTTCGGACGCCGGGGCTGGTCCGATATCCACGTGAGCCGTTGGATGAAAAGCGCCCGATCGGACGGTCGACGGGCCGATAACCTGTCTGAATGATACGGCATCGGGCGGGTAATAAAAAATGATTTTCCATGGGATTTGTGCCTGGGCGGGACTTTGGAATATTAGAAAATTTGCATGGTTTTCTAATGTATTTTTATAAAGGCGCGTATATCACAAAAACTTAGGAAAAATGGGTTTTTCATGAAATTTCTTTGCAAAATCGCGCGTGGCTCAAAACTTTGGATAAGTCGGGATATTGGGTTATTTCAAGGTATTTTTGTATAAAATTGCACATAAGTCCCAAACTTAGGATAAGGTGGAAAAGTGGGTTTTCAAGGTATTTTTGCCTTTTGAGCGGGTTAAAGGGTGAAAATGGGTTTTTTCCAAGGTTTCTTAGGCAAAATGAAGGGTTGAATAGGTAATGAGTTCTGAAGGATAAAAAGAGGTTAGGCTTGGGTTCTCAAACTGACCAAATGTCAGTTTGATTCCCTAGTGGTGAACATATGGCTATAATGCCAAGGGGGGGATATTTATAGAATGCTTGGTGTTTATACCCCATGGTGTTATAATAGTAGGGAAAGGGTGACATAGGGAATTAGATAATAGAAGTTAAGGGTTTATATGGAGGGAGAGGGTGAATGAGCATTGATATCACTAAGTTTATTTGAAAACAACTTAGCTTAGGGAGTAGATCAAAATGAAAAGAATTTTGCACAAGAAATGTGGCTCTTAAAGGAAACAAGAACCAACATAAAACCTTGAATTCTTTCATAAGCACAACTGGTGTAGGGATATTAGTAATGAGTGTAAAACAAGGAAAAGAGGGAAGTTAGACATGCTTTATTGTGTTGTTTTCCTTATGTTTACCATCAAGATTTAGCTTGAAAGGAATACCACTTCTGCAACCCCATCTACCTACCCATCTATTTGCCTAGCAGTTTTTTGTTTCTTCTTGGAGGGTGCACTTGGACTTGCAGACCCTTATGTGCCTTTTCTTTTCCATTGGCTTTTTCTTTTGATTGCCTATCTAACACTACCCTTATTGCTTCCAAGGCCCCAGATTAAGCAGTTGGAAACCTTAGTTTCTCTGCCTAACTATTGTTCTGCCAAGATTAAACAGTTTGGATTGACTTCTTTCTCTATTCTACAACAGAAAATTGAAACATGGCATGATCCAGATTAGACTGTTGGACCATCCATCAAAATTTAGTAAACATGAATGCATGTACACACCTTGCCTTGTCTTGGAAATATGGGATCTTTGTATCAGCAAAGCAGAGCATATTTGGCATTTGAATTTGCCAATCATGAAATATGAAACCTATTGGTATAGGTATGCAACAGTGGCTCCACATGGGGATGGTTTTTCTTCTTGAAAGACCAAGAACAGCAGGTCAGCATGCCTTGGCCCTTTGGCTACTGCTTCAAACCTTGGAGCTTTTCTTCCTTGAAACCTCAAAATTGTAAACTATCATATCTATAGAAGTTGCTGAACTACGGCCTTTTCCTGCTTCTGCAAGATCCTTGAAACTAAGTTATTCACATGCTTAAAGAAAACACTATACACAGTAAATTATGTACAAGGGGCAACCATGCTACATTCATGGAAGGTAGTCAAAATAGTGCTTCAACATCCTGCCATTCACAGGACCTTCATCCAAATCAGTTTCATCAAGATTCTTAAGAAAGTAAGTGTTGTTTCCTTGTACTGCTTGGATGATAAATGGTCCCCTCCAAAGGGAATCAAATTTTCCATGCTTTCCTTTATTTTCTCTTCTTGAATCCCACTTGAGAACTTTGTCACCCATGTTGAAATCCTCAGCCTTAGTCCTTCTGTCAAAAGCTTTCTTCAGCTTCTCTTGTAAGATTTGAACTTTGTTATAAACTTGGTCTCTAGTTTGCTGTAAACATATAAATTGATTCACCCTCCTTTGCATATCATTGGGCTCAGCTTGATTTTCTTGAAGTAGTTTCATAACAGGGATCCCTATTGATGAAGGAAATTTGGCTTCTAATCCATAGACTAACTCATATGGGCTGACCCCAATTGATCTCTT